>JAVJIF010002133.1:75000-85577 GCA_038442645.1 Agave tequilana
CAAGTACTACTCTCTTTCTTCTTCTTGTAATTTTATTCTTTATTTTCTCAGTGATGCTTGATTTTTTTCCTTTTTTTTGTTGATGAGCAGTGGTTGTGGGTAGTGTTGTGGGTGGTGATGGGGGAATGAGCGTGAGGGCGTACGGGCATAGCGCGGACCCGGAGCCGGGGAGGTGCCGGAGGACGGACGGCAGAAGTGGCGGTGCGCGAGGGACGCGGCGCCCGATCAAAAGTACTGCGAGAGACACTTGCACAGGGGTCGCCCTCGTTCAAGAAAGCATGTGGAACGCCGAGGGACCAGATCCAAGTCCATTAACACTGTCGTCGCTGCCTCGCCGGCGACTGCGACCGCAACGGCCGTCACCGTGAAATCGCCGGCTGCGGCTGCTGCTGGTGGTGGTTTGGTGCCCAGTATTGAGCTGAATCTCCCGTTTCGTTCTATGAAATCAAATCCGGAACCAAGGTAGTGTTTTTTCTCTTTCTCTTTTGTCTTTTGGGTGAAATAATTGTTTGTTCGGTCTTTTTCTTGATGTTTTTTTTTTTTTTGGGTCCTATGGATTTCTTGATGTGCAAAAATGATGCAAATCAATAAATTGTTACAGTAGGAAATTATGCATTATTACACGTATATTCATGCACTATTCAATGATGTGCAAACAGCATAAATGTCTATAATGTCCACAAGTGATGAGAAAGCGTGTGTATTTTGATAAACCCCTGATTGCTATGATAAAAGGGGGTCTCTTTGAAAAAAAACTGATTCTTTTATTTCCTTTCTCTTTACTTCTGATCACAAAGGGAAAGTAGTTGCTTAGTATGGTTGGTCTTTTTTGATTTATGCTTTTCCCCACCTTTGCTGCCCTGTTTATAGTGGTAGGCACTTTGACCAAAAACAGGTTTCTAGTATATAGATTGTCTGTAATCGTCTACAAGTATAAATTTTCTTAGATTTGTAGTATATCAATAAGTCATTCTATTATAGGCTTTACAAGTATCTAAAAATGTTCTCAGATTTTGTTAAATATTTTACTCTTGATATAATGAGATTAGTGGCATGTAAATATTTCTTGACTATTCTGGAATTGTTACTTCTGCCCTGTTTTGTTTTGCAGCCTAGAAAACTAGAATTAATTCTCAAGTTGAAGTTGTCTTTCTAAAAAAATTCAAAATTGCAATATTTAAAATTGAAGTGTTTATTGCAGAAATCTTGTCAGATTGACTGTATAAACTGTTGCTATTCTTAGTTTAGAGCTCCCAGGATCAGAATTCTTTAAACTCTAGAAAATATGGATTTTTGCTGACATGTGACTTAAACTATGGAAAGCTACAGTCTAATTTAATGCAAAGCTCAACGGGACTGAAGTAACATGCAAACAACTAACAAGTTTTAGTTTTGTGTTGCCCCCATTGAGAACCATCAGGTGCCAGGACTGGATGAAGAGCTACTCAGAAAATCTGGCTTCAAACAAGCAATGGGAGATGATGCAGTCGAAGATAGGATTGAATTATGGCACCAACTCAGATATGCAGCACTATGAAGAATTGCCCAATTTGAACTACACCAATGCAAATGACAACTGGTGCCCTTTCCTGAATCCTAATCTCTCTTCGATAGAAGAAACTACTGTTGCTGATTATGGTGAGCCACCAAGGAGATTCATTGATGCTTGGTCGAGCGAGAACATTAACCCCACGTTCACCAACAACCGTGATGAGTCCTCTGTTTCCGGCAGGGATAAGCTTCCTCTCTCAACCTTAACCTTGTCAATGTCCAATGCCATTGTAGATGGAGCCGATATTGGTATGAAGTCTCAGCCGCTGAATTGGATGGGACCTGATTCTCCTCTCGGCGGGCCATTAGCAGAGGTTCTCCAGTCTAGTAACAAGACATCTCCACGCGACAGTGGAGGTGCTAGCAGCAATAAGAACAGCTCTGACCTTGTCAATTTGATGAGCAAGAGTTGTTGTGGGAGTCATGAAGCTAGCCCCCGAGCTAGCCCTTTGAGGCTGGTTTCTTCGCCATCTGGGGTTTTGCAGAAGGCTCTTGTTTCACTCTCGGATAGCAGTACCAGCAGCAGCCCCACGTTTGCTGAAGCGTCCAGGTCGAACTTCCCCTTTCTGTGGATGAACCTGAACAAGTAATTAAAATCAGCCCCATGGGGGGTTTATTGCTTTAGCTCTTAGATGTTCGTAATGTTCTTTTTTATGTCTTGTTGATGTTTGTGTCTTGCTGACTGCTGGAAAAATGGTGAATGAAGCTAGAAATTTCCTATACAGGAAGGGGCATAAAGTAATTTGCTAAGCTATTCTTTGCTGTTTGGTGATTACTAGCCTTAATTGCTTCAGTTTTTGCAGCTGTAGTGATCTAATGATAGGTAACTAGTTTTTTTTTTTCTTCTTTTTCTAAAATCTCTTGCCACTGAACTAGACCAAATCCAAATCAATTCTGCTCAGCTTGAACATCACACTGATATTTCTATAAATCCCCAGTATGAGACAAATTCTGCGCCTGAACCGTTCCTTTTTCCTAGAAATTCTGGAGTAGCAGAGCTTGATGAATGTTTTATTTGCTAAATTCGACTGATTTATTGATTTGGATGCTTTTAATTTGAATCTTGCTTGCTGTTGTGCTCGCTGCTTACTGGGTTATCATGATGTGAGTGATGGATGTGTGTTCATTTGTAACTGTACTCTGTGTTAGTGGTTCGAATGCCCTACACAATGGTTCTTGATATAAAGGTGGGACTACTGTCTGTGTGCATGAATCAGGTATAAGTTGAGGCTTGAGATGGATCAGAGAGGAACAACTACTTACTGAATTCTCCAATCAAAATAACTACATTTCCTTCAGCTTTTTATTCAAATTTCCACTATATATGTGCTAGTCATTGGAAGATAGAACAGTGTGTGTATATCAATCTTCAGCCTCTCTTCAGTAATTCATTTCTTCGTTGAATGGCTGCAAACTCGTGCATCAGTGTAAACTCTCCCTGGCCGGCAGAAGTAGCCTTTTTCCGGGGCACAGTGAAGATCTTCAGAGCAAATGCACAGTCCCTCGAGAGCACACCCTTTTCTGAATATGCTCGTCTTCCCTTCAATTCCAAGAATCTGATCAGTCCATTCGTTGGAGAACAACCCCTCAGGGTCATAAGCATCCTTCACGCTGAGAAATTCCCTTCTCTTCGCGAACTTGTTGATCACTCCATCAAATGCGATGTTCCGGTTCTTCCCCCAGTGTGGGATGCCTCCATATTTGAACAGTGCCATTTGCTCAATCTCTTCAAGCACATCTTCATACAGCCTCGGAGTCATTGGGTCGTGACTTCTGTAGTATGTGATGTCGAAATCCAACGAGTCTTCTTCTTTGCCCATGTAAGCAGTGGATGCCTTTATGTATCGCATGAGGATGCCATCGTACAGTTCAACACCGCACAGGGCTTTCGGTGCCAAGTCCCTCAGCTTTTGGATGTCGAGGATGAAGCCCTTGACCTTTGACAAGGCGACGCTGACTGTTGTCTGGTGGATGAAAGTACTGCCCCTGAGCCTTGGATCCCACGGACAGGCAGTCAGAAGGGCATCCTCGGGGCCGTTGAGGCAGCCGCCCGAAGATTGCATTCGGTTCTGAAGCCCGATGACCGGGTAACCTGTGAACAAGATGCCATCGTTCGTCAAGCCAAACTTTGCGATCGCCAACAGTGAGTGGGAGAACTGAGAATCGACGCACTTCCCAGAGCCATTGCCTGTGGCTTCCAAGGTCTCCTCTGCAGTTTGAATTAGTAAAATGATGTTACAATAAAAGTTGAGCTATTTCTTGCTTGCTAACTCTTTTCAAACCATCTACACAAACATACTAAAATTTGAAATTAGCCTATAATTGCTTTTCTTTCTATTTCTAATTCTAACTCTTGTTAATTTTATTTCTATTCAAATAATCAATAAAAAACTTCACAGCTCTCACTTTCTAGCTGCAATTGCCAAAGGAGACCTGAAGATTGAGCTTGGTATGAAAAAAATATGTGGAGTTTGTTAACTTTCTTGTACCTGTTGATCTTGTGAGCGCGGTGGTTATTGTTGGGATTGAACGAAATCCGATGAAGTCGTAGAGGCCATCGCCAGGGGTGTCGACGGGGACGCGGTCGTCGATGCGATAGATGACCTTGTGTTGTGCTGGGTACCATCTGATGTCTGCAAACTCGTGTTGCTGGCCGAAGAAAGCTGCATTGTCTGCCAAGTCTGAGTCGTTCTGGTGAGCATAGGTGATCGATCGCTTGAAGAGGGGCTGTAACTTCAATGTGACCTGTCAAATGTACAAGGTGAGTGCCAAGGGTTTTAGTTGCTGATGCTTTCATTTCGACTTGATCCAAAGTTTTAGAGTTTTTACTAGTTTCTCTGTATTTTATCACAATATTTTGGGGAGGAAAAAAAAAGTTGTTCCTGCTTTCATTTACAGATTTTATTGAGGGCAGATGTAAAAGAAAAATGATCTTGACAAAGTAATTAAAGGCTTATATTTGCAAGTTAATTTGGGAATCATTTACGAAGAAACCTATGGAATTTTAAATGGAAAATTGACTCTTTAATTGCGAACTTTTGAATCCTGTTTCTTTTTCTTATATATTGCCACATCTACTCTTTTGTATGCATGGCAAACTTTGGCCCAAACAGCCCAACCCGAGTCACTGATATCCGAAGGTTGGTGTCCGTCGGTTCGGGTTCAATCCAAGCCCGGTCCAACTCAACATGAAAAGATAAGGTTTGGGTTTAGGTACAAAGTTTTGGAAAATCAAATGGGTTCGGGCTTAAAGCCTTTAGATTATTATTATTATTTTTTATGTGTCGAATTTGGGTATCACTCTCTATTTCAACTGAACTCGACCCATACCCACTAGATATATATCTTCATCCATCATTCCATGTGTATTCATTTAGTAATCCATCAATGTGAGAGAAAATTAATATCAAATAAGATAAATAATCAAGATGACACAAGTAGTTTTTTTTTTTCTTTTTCTAGACATATATAAATAATAATTTTCATGGGGTGTTTGCAAAATTATCTAATACTTTGTGCAAATTCTCTTACTTTTTATCCGAAAAAGTGTGAAAACTTGATTGAGTATCCAATGAAGTGTATATAATAGTGCTTTTCCATCCCTCGCCTCTGTGTATTCTTAATCCAATTTGCAAATCTCTCTTTAATTTCCATCTAACAATTTGGGTGATTACTCATATGAGAATGCACAATAAACCGAAAAACAATAGTATAATCAGGGTTGAACCGGAACCCTACAGTCCAGCGTGAGCAGAAGCCCACACTAGATATTATAAAATAAGAAAATAGTACATATATTTTGTAACTTTTTTTTTTGGGTATATAATCTCTTTTTTTTAGATTATTTTTACTGGCATAAAAACACTTTTGAGTTCTATCTCAAGTGGTAACTTATAAATGTAAGTTATTGGAGGTCAAAAGTTCACTTCTTATTGAATACAATATATTTTTTTTTTTCCTCTTGTCAAATTACATTTACACTCACACTAAATTTTGTTTTACATTTACGTTCATACTGGTAAAATATCTTGCATCTGCCACTGCAGTATAATTCTTATTTTACTCGTCAAGCTTGTAGGATTAAAATGCACTTGTCCCGTAAATCTGTCCTATTTTTTTTTTAGATCTAGAATAATTTCTCTTTGCAACGCTAATCACATCTCCGTGCAAACTCAAACTCCACGGGCATAAAAGAGTGCCGAATCCAATCTCTTCTCTAAAGTCCAAGCCAATGTATATCTTAATGACGGGTTCCTCATTTGGATCTAAACCCCTACACGTATCTCACCCAAATGCTATAGATATCGTGAACGCTAGGGCTCAAGCTACAGTCTTTGTTAAGGTAAGGTTAGGTATATATACACTAGGGTTGGGCTTGGATGTGGGTCCCCCTTAGCTTGGTGTAATCTTGATGAATCTTTCTTTTGATTTCTATTAATGTGGCAACACTTGGCCCATCTTGCCGACAATTGCTACATCATGCATCATGATCAGAAACGACACTAGGTGCCTTGTGAGAAAAGTTCCAGCTGGATCGCATGTTATGTTTACTAGTCACACCGCGTCAACATATATGCGCACGTGTGAAACGTTGAAAGAAAGTTGATAAGATATGTGACTTTTTTTTTAACACAGTAGATCATGTTGCGTGTTACAAAAAGATTATAAGTTTAAAATATTTTCACTCAGATTCGTATACATGCAGTTGGAACTTGTATACATATTCACAGAAAAGAAATATAAATTCATCTAATTACAAACTTTGCTCATTTATTAAAAGAAAACGATATATTTCATATTGGGTATCAAATTTGGATCTCAAGAACTCATATCTAGATTTAGATTTGAAAATCTTAAATTATTATTAGAAGAAGAAGAAGAAGAAGAAAGAAATTAGAATCCAAGCATTATATTATGAGTTGCGAGATATTTTTGAAATTAATTTAAGAATTTAATTCAAGATCAAAATATAGTACTGACAGCTTTAAGTTTGCAAATAACTCGGAAGTACTAGTTATTTATGTAAAGAGCATCATCATAAATGAAGCCGTGTAGGAAAAGTATTTCTATTTTGAATTTTCTTTTACGAGAGTAAACTTTTAAACCCACTCACTGTATTTCATATAGTTATGGTCTCTTGCTTTGAATTATAATGGTTTGGTCTTTGCAAGAAGTAGGAATTGATAATCTCTACTACATCAATCATTAGGTGAAGGAGTGAAAGTAAGGGCCTGTTTGTTTGAAAGAATAGTCCATTTGAAACCTGACCACATCCTATGGGCTCAGTGTTTTCATATGGGAGCGTTTTTATGCATTAAGATTGAAAAAAAATTCATGATTGCATGAGAGCCATAGAAGTTTCGGTCAAGTTGAGACAAAAAAATGAGAAGAAAACTGAGGTTTGTGAGACCCGCGAGGAGCTTTACGGGTGAAAGCTCATTGATGAGACAGACCCACATGTTTCTCGCGTTTACTTTACCGGCGAAACAACCCCTAAAAATATTTAATCAGTTAGTCTTGAATAATGAGTGCGCGTTGAAGGCTAGAGGGGCTGAAGTCAACGGGTGAAGGTCTCTTTTAGTGATTTTTTGCTCATTACGTTTTGCTCACCGTCTCTCACCGGGGATGATGAACTGTCCATCTATCCTGAGCCCTCGATCTCACTCATGAGGCTCAGCTAGATGGACGGCTCACCGTCTCCGGTGAGAGACGGTGAGCAAAAAAACGAGGAGCAAAAAAATTTTCTGAAGATCTCTAGCTCTTACGAGTACGGATAGGGGACCCATTTAAAGTGAGTTGACCTTTCAGTGTCTGGTCATAGGTCTTAATCTAAAGAGCTAATCAATGAACCTTTTAATATTTTCTATTAACTAATGAATGCTTAATTATAAACGGTATATTTGTTCTACATTTAGCTTTTAGACAAAAGGAGTGAAAGCGAAGAAAGACAATTTCAGGGAAAGCCCTCCCTCTTTTACTCTATAAAGGCAACGCGTAAAGTGACAACGCGTAAAGTGACACATTTGCAAGTCTTCTTCATGTTGTAACTTATCAGTATCACAAATTCTGATAGAGTGTCTTAAAAGTCTAGCTGATATCAATTGAAGGACTTGAGACACCAACTAGCCTTTTAGGTGGAGTTGCTCAAATTTTTATATACCCAAGACCGTACTCATGTCTAGCCGACGTGAGACTATTTGTTCTACTCAAATACCAACGGTCTGATCTTACAGGATCCACATGATGAATTTTCTATAAATTTATAAAGTACACTTGTAGATTTAAACTTGTATTAAGAAAGTTTGTATCCACTTGAGATCCAAATTCAATATTGTTCATTGGATTAAAATTCGAGTTTCAAATATCTAAAAGCAATAGAATATAACAGTTTTCAACTAAAATCGTTTGGAAGGTGTCCTTGCTCTTGTTCGAGCATATTGTTTTGAGTTTATTTACGTAAATATTAGACATATCTAAACATGTTTACTTTAGGATCCATATAAGCTATCGGGTACGATTTCAGAATCCAAACCCGAAAATTGGATTTAGATTTGATACAGTTATCGTCGTTGCCACTCCCTGATAGTGAGAAGCCTTGAATTAAGATATAAAAAAATAGAAGGAAAAAAAAAAGAAAGCTTCTGAAATAAGCAACAACTCTCCAACAAAATAATCGTAGTAGAAATTTGAATTACTTAAAGAATTCCTAATACCTGCCTAGTTATTGAATGAATAAAATTCCTCACGCCAAACAATTAGGGTTTCTTTTGTCCCCCTCCCATGAGATCCAGACTTTCAAGCATCAACTTGAACGCAAAAAGAGTATTCCAAACATGAATCTTGAAGGAGGGAAAAACATATTCCATTCATGGAAAAGATTTCTAAGGCTCAACCTGGAAATTGAACAAAGAGGGTATCCGAGAATTGATAAATTTGGTAAGTTGAATAATTTAAAATATCAGATTTTTTCTCTTCCAAAATCAAGAGAACAAAAGTACCATTTCATCATATTTTGCATGTGAAAATCACGATGTTTTAATTTGTCCAACCTTTTATTAGTTTAAAAAATTTTAGACAATCTATTTTTCTCGAAATACAAAAAGACTCAAAGAAAATCACACACATGTCATCCATGTACAGAACCTAGATTGTGGACATAATTGATATTTGCGTTTTAAAATACCTCAGACACACACACAATCGTCTTTGTAATCCGCACGAGATTATGTGTTACATATAGGCAGATATATTATTCTCTTTCAAGTCTGCTTGAATTCAAAATTAAAATCTCAAATAATGGAATCCTTGGCTTCATACTTGCCACCAGTTAAAACTCAGTTGGACACTAATTTATGTCTCTTATTATTCCAATTTTGGAGTTGATCATTTACTACCACCTTTTCCCTCATCTCGTTGTGCCAGGGATTCCTCTGACAACAAGATGCCCACATACAAACCAAACAAAGAAAGTATGTTTTCTCAAAACTAGATATAATCTTTTTTCAAGTTTTCAAGCAAGACCAAATGAAAGTTAAAGACAAAAACATATTTGTTGCAAAAAGTCTGCATTCAGACAAGCTAACGAGGTTGAGCTACGGAGAAAACTTACTTGAGAAACAACTCCAAGAACTCCCAACGACACCTTAACAGCATCCAAGGCCGGGTGACCCTCATCCAGCGACCACACCTTGGCGAAACCGTCGTCGGCCGATGCCGGCGTGACGATCCTCAGCCCGATGACGTACTCGTGCACCGCGCTCCCGTTCCCCACAGCGAGCTCCCGTGTGCCCCGGTCCCCAGCATTCCCCCCACCGTCACCCCCCACCAGTACGGCGCGTACGGCAGCGCCATCCCGGCCTTTGCCGCGGCGCCGATCAAATCCCTCAGCACCATCCCGCTCTCCACCGTCATCGTCATCGACGCCACGTCGACGCTCACCAGGCGGGTCATCGATTTGGTGCTTATTAGCATCCCTTCGTCGCCCCCCGGGCACATGAGCTTCGTCATGCTGTGCACGTATCGCGTTATCACCTTCATCTTCTTTTTCGCCATCGTCGCGTTCGCGACGATGGCGACGAGTTCTTGCTCTGATGTTGGGTACGCTGCGTTGTGAGCGCGACACGTGGCTCTGTCTGGGAACGCGCCGTAGGAGTTGGTCACGGTGCAGTCGGCCGAGCCCGAGGCGCACTTGATCGGGTCCTCGGGCGGGCTGCAGGTGGCCGTGCGCAGGGACGAGAGAATTACGAGGCAGCAGCAGCATTGCAATAAGCGGAGGAGGATTTGGCCAGCCTGTGACCTGGATCGCACTGCCATTTTTGGTGGCATGCGCTTCGAGATGGCAGAAGAAACGGTGGGTCTTTGAGCAATGAGTGTGCTTCCTCTCGCGCATAGGTGGCTATTTATTAAGGGCTGCTGGGTCTGTGGATAGCGGTGAGGAAAATAAATAAATAAATACTCACCCACCCATTAACATTAACAGTACTCCTAGCACTAGTTGCTAGTTGTTGAGGCTCTATTTAAGGAGAGCTTCCATTTAAGGAGAGCGCAACAGTGTTGCCTCTGTAACAATATTTTCTAATTTTTAAACATATAAAAATTTAAATCATAAATTTTAAATTAATTTAAATACTTGTTCTAAGCATGTAAGTAATATAAAAGAGTTAAAAAGAAAAGAAATTGCTGCCCTGGAGTGACAGTCATGCAGAAGCACTGCCCAAAAAGATAGATCGGTCGGTTCTTCGTCTGGATCATAGAATGACATCCTCTCCTAGCGATAAAAACTCCCCTGGCATCTCACTAGCACCAAGCCCAGAACGATAAGCTAGGCCTCTGCGCAGATGAAAATTCGTTGCCTGTAAGTAAAAGAAATTCTTCGAGAAATCACTCAAAAACTGAAGCAGAATTTTGTAATAAAGAAATATGGTGGAGGGAGACAGAATATTGTAGTTGTTTTTGCAAGTAACTATTGAACTGCGAGAAATAGTATTTATAAATTCTCAGAGTTCAGCAGTTGTAACAGTCCCGCT
>JAVJIF010002134.1:0-71759 GCA_038442645.1 Agave tequilana
TTTTGTGTTATAAATAAAGGTCCTGCACAAGAATATTATCCTATTCATCTCATTTTTTTGTTCAGATATATTTTGCTAAATTATAGAGGTGGCATAGACACACAAATAGCATACATGTGCTCATGAAGAGATATATTTTGATGGACTGCACATAAATATTGTAATATTAACAGATAATTGATAAAAAAAATTATTCGGTGGATATGTTTCAAAAATGAAGATTTTTTTACAAAATATTATACGCAAAAATAAAATTCATAGAGCACATGTTTGTGAAATTTAAAATTAATTTGTAGCTATTTGAATTTAAGTGAATCTATTTCGTAGATTGTTTATGGAACAATATTACTTTTTAGCCATTTAGGTCGACTGTGAAAATCTCTTTTTCTATTTGTGTTACATATATTTTATATTTTTTTTTTGAAAGACTCAATTCAATGATAGATTGATAGTGTTCAAGCAGATCATAGCGGCACTACAGCGGCTACTGTAACGTTTTGTGCCTTAACGTGCTATGTTCTTATCTTAAACGGCCCACCATGGTGGGTGAAGTTGAAAATGGCGCTAAAATACTCACTAAAATGGGCGCTTTGAGTAAAAATTCCATTTCTAAAACCAGTTTATCTATTTAACTTGGTAATTGCCTTAGACCTAGACCCGCTTGGTAAGGATAAGATTCATTCATCACCTCCTTCAACTTCTCATAGCTTCAACTTCACTTTTTTTTGCAATAGTGATAGCAAGCTTTCCACTTTGGCGGTAAAAATCATCGGCAACAAACTATGACAAGTTCTTCACCGCTGAGAAGCCCAACTATTCTTTGCGATTTTGTTCAAGCTTATTTTCTTATTCTTATTTTTTAGGGATTCTCTGACTCTTTTCCAGTTTTTTCTTTTCAATCTTTCTCCAATTATTTAATCAAATTGAATCAAGGATAATCTAAACTTTATTTGTCACTGCAAGTCTTATTCTAATTCTTAATCAATTATTAGTATTACTTCTACTTTTTTGTATTCAGCTATATCCGATCAAGGGTTTTCTCTACCTCTCACTCACAGATCGGACCAGCAACGGAATAAACAACCTTTGACATGGACTTTAGCTCTTTCTCTTCCCATATTTTTTTACATGCATACTACATAGGACAATTGATTTAGCTATTATTAGCATTTAGGATAATTATAATCCTCATGCATGACATATCTATTGGCTCTTTAAAAAAATTCAACTCGATAGATACCTAATATACTCTCCTATCATCAATCATTGTAAGCAATTTTAACACATTCATATTGTTAAAATTTTATCTTTTTTAAGGGTGTATTTATGTGTATGTACATGAATTATATTTATTTATTAATTTAGCTCCCCGATTTAGCCCCCACTAAAGCACTTGCTGACCGCTTTAACACTTACACTGTTTAACAACACCTTCCCATGCGCTCCACTTTCCGCTAGTTGGAACATTATTCAATGGGACCCACTTGATTGGAGATCCATATGTTAGGTAGCACAGTCACTTTAAATGTTGAGTCGTGTCGTGTCAGACATGTCAAACACACATGTTAGACCGTGTATCGAACACAATACTTCCTTTTTGTATGTACTTCTAGGAACTTTTTGTGTGCCAGTGTATCGTGTCATATCCGTTTTGGTGTGTCCGTGTCCATGCAATATAATCTATATGTATGTAACCCACTTAATGTATCAATTTCTAATTTTAAGCATATAGTATTTACATGCAAAACATGATACTTATTATTTATTAAAGATGGATACAAAAAACAGTAATAATGCCATGTAATATATTTATGTCTAAAGTTGTAATATCAATATTTCATAATTTCAATTCTATAGTACATTTTGAAATTTTATGCATGGATGTCTCTATGATGGACATGTCCATGTTTGTAAATTGTAAAGTGTAATGAGAATGGAGTTTTGTGCAAAAAACAATTTTTCACAAGGTATAGATGCACTTCGCATTCTAATTTCTCAATGGGTAATGAACATGCCCTAGTGAGGCATGTTGCATACGGGCTTTCAAGTCTCAATCCTCACAAAAAAAAATAGGAAAGAAAAAATTGCACCTCTGTGCAAAGGAGAAGTGAAAAGCGATTTGAAACCGTTGAACTTTTTATTAGATTTGCACTCATGCAACACATGCATTTTTATTCCGAGTTATGTCAAAACTTAACTACAAACAAATTATGATATTAATCTTTATTGAAGTTGTGAAAAGAGATCTGAGAGAGCATAAACAATCTCTCATACTAAGTTTATTATATAGCAACCAATACGGTTTGAGTTTACACAGATAACACACCCAATACCAGAAACCCAATAACTTAATAATCTAACATTGCCCCTCAAGCTGGAGCATATATATTTATCATGCCCAACTTGTTAAACAAATAAGAAAAAACTCCATAAGGAACGGGTTTATTGAACATATATGCGACATCTTCAGAAGAGAAAGTGAAGATGGCAGAAATCAACTTTCGAACAACCGCATCACGAACAAAATGGCAATCCACCTCAATGTGTTTTGTCATCTCAAGGAAGACAAGATTGCTAGCTATATAAATGGCAGCTTGATTATCAAAATACATGGACATAGGACCCTCCTCACAAAAACCAAGTTCTCACAACAAGGTCTTCAGCTACATCATCTCACATGCAATATGAGTCATTGTTCTATATTCAGCCTTTGCACTGAAACAGGATACAATAGTTTGCTTCTTGCTCCTCTAGGTGACTAGTTTTCTCCAACATAATTACAGTAGGCAGAAGTAGACTTTTTATCTCTCTTATTCCCTGCATAACTAGAATCAGAAAAGATCTCAATCTGTACATACTCATTCTTCTTATACAACAATTCTTTATCAGAAGGCCTTTTGATATTGATCAGTATCCTCAAAACTACCTTCCAATGAACCTCGCTAAGTTTATGCATGAATTGACTCACCAAACCAACACACAGGTACCATCAGGTCTAGTTAGAGTGAGATAAATAAGCTACCCACTAATCTCTTGTATTGAGTAACATTCTCAAGTAGAGGTCCAGATTCATCCCACAAGTCAGTATCTGCATCTATAGGAGTCCGCACATGTTTGCAACCAAGAACTTCAGTCTCTTGTAGTATATTTAATGCATACTTCCGTTAAGAAATAGGTCCTCCCTATATATTGTGAGAAATCTCATTCTCAAGGAAGTATCGATGTCTCCCCGCGTCTTTGGTCACAAAATGTGTCTTAAGATAGGCATGACCTTCTCAATGCCATCAATATCACTTCTAGACAACAAAATATCAACATAAACTACTTTAATCACAGAGCCAGCTTAGCTATGATGAATGAATATTGAATGGTCAGATTGACACTGCTGAAAATTACTTTCGCTCATAACACGATTGAATTTTTCGAACCAAGCCCGTGAGCTCTGCTTGAGACCATATATCGTCTTATTTGAGCTTACAAACCATATTCTCCCTCTGAGCAACATACTCTGGAGGTTGCTCCATATAAACCTCCTCATCAAGATCACCATACAAGAAGGCATTTTTCACATTTAGCTGAAACATCTACCACTGCTGATTACCGTCAAAGAGAACAAAACACAGATGGAGTTGAGACGACCAACGGGAGAAAAATGTCTCCAGATAGTCCACCATGTAAGTCTGAGTAAAGTCTCTAGCAACTAAACGAGCCTTGTATCTATCCATTGTGCCATCTGGCCGATACTTTACTGCAAACACTCAACGACAACTGACAACAGAAAGTCCATAGGAAGAAGACACAAGTTCCCAGGTTTGACGAGAAAGGAGAGCACCCATCTCCTCATTCATAATGCTTCCATTTTGGGTACATTATTGCATCCTCATAAGACTTGGGTATAAAAATAGAAGATATACACATGGCAAACTGACAAGATAATAGAGTAAGATGATCATAAGATACAAAATTTGAAATAAGATGCATGTTAGAAAATCGTTTATCCTTACGAAGTGCAATAAGAAGATTCAAATCTGAGGAAGAGGGGTCACCGGTCACCCAGTGTTTTAAAAATCCTTCCAAGTGCCCGCCTAGGCTGAGGCGGCCCCTAGGCCTCCTGAGAGAACCGCTTTTTAAATTTTATTTTTTGGTTAGGCGGTTGAGCCCGCTTCACCGAAAAACTGTTGAGAATTATATGAACCTAAGGTGTATGAAAATCTTCTCCTCTTTTATGACTTTTAATGTTTTTTATATGTAATACACCTAAATAAATTTTAAAATTTTAAAAATAGGAAAAGTCTAGGCCCGGCCTAGGCCCCTAGGTGCTAGTCCCCAGCCTACCGCTCTCTTAAACACTGGTGCCGACAGAGCTTGAGAGGAAGAGGGGATGCCCGGCAAGGCTCGGGCGTGGTGAAGAAGACGTCAATAAAGGAGCAAGGGTGGTAGAGAGGTGTCGGCGAGGGCTATTATAGGCAAGGACGAGGTCAGCGAGTAGACATGAGATGGAGAAAAGAAGAGATTAGGTTTTTTGAGTGGTGGTGGAGAAAGAAAACTCAAGTTAGGGTTTTAGATGCTCTGATAGCATATTAAATTTGTGAAAAGAGATCTAAGAAAGCATAAACAATCTCTTAGCCTCAAGTTTATTATATAGTAACCAATACAAGTTTGGGTTTATAATAGATAATACTCCCAATACCTGAAACCCAATAACTTAATAATATAACAATCTTAAAAAAATAAGAATGTTATGATCATCTCGATAATCAGATGGATTAGTCTTGGATATGCTTTGGAAACACAACTGAATTCTAGAAATATGGTTGGTTGAATTCAATGAGTTTAGAGGTATGGGTCGTTGAACTAAATGAAGGTTATTATAGTGGGAATCCTTTAAATTGAGGAACATTATGAGGACATGATATTAGTCATTAAGCCCCAAAGAGTTTGCAGTATATTATTAGATATGAGGGTAGATAAACTAGTACTTCATGCTTCTAAAATGATTAATGCTATTATTTCATTGAGATGGTCATCAAAGTAATGTAATTTAGACAGACAAAAAATCCATTTTGGTGCTTTGGCTTATTTTGTGGCTCAAAAGTAAATGTGATTTTTCCTCTTCATCTAGATATTGTCTAGCTCTGGGGGGATTTTAGAGGTCACTCCTTGCTCATGTGAGCTTAAATTAAATTACTAAAAGTTGTTGGTTTACCTCTGGACACCAAGGTTGATAGGCATGATCACTCCCTATTGGCCATAGTTCCCTTGACTACAAATACCATAGGTCCCTTGACTACAAATATGTAACTCATAGGTGATTGGTGTCAGGTAAGAAGAAAGAAAATAAACACATGCTCACCTAACAAGAAGTAAGAATTGTATGATACTTGAGACATGGAGGTTGTCATGAACCCATTTTCCACATGCTTGTTCTCATGCTAAGTTAAGCCCTTATCAAACTGGTAAATTCGAGATAAGAAGTAATGTTCCAACGTAATATTTGTATCTCAAATGAAAAAGTATTGTAAGTGAATGGCTGGTACATCACAACCACAAAAATTCAATCTTGATGCTAGCCATCCCATAATACATGTTACACATAAATTGAAGTGCTTCAAACAAAATCCTAGTGCCCGTTTCCTAACTATAAATACCTTCCCAACCAAGTGAATACTTTCTTTACTGAATTAGGATCCACGGAACAAGCATGGCCTTCTGAAGATCTTCCTATGGCTCTTCTAATAATACAAAAAACAAAAGGTAGGCGATGCAAAGACACATTAAACAAATACATTTAATACCAATAGTTGGAACACAAAAGCTCATCAATGAATACTAAGGCCAAGCCACATTAAGCACAAAAGACCAACCATGAATATGGAAACATAGGGAAATGCAATACTCATATAGGAAAAATAATGCAGGGTGGTTTTTAAGGTGGTTCTTTTTTCTTCTTATTATCTTTACTTTTTTCAGCAGTAGCGGGTGGGGGTGGATCACAACTTAGACAGTAGAAAAAGCCATTGAGTTAATAAATCATGAAACTGAAATGTCGAAAAAGACACATTTAAATATATCACATGAACTAAAGCTACAACGAGAATAAAATAAGATGCTTTGCAACATATTTCAAAAATCTTCAGAAATAAATGAAAAAATAAAGCATACTGTGAGATTCCATGGTCTTTCTGGTTCTGCACACAGAAGATCAAAAAGAACACCTGTTGGTATGTACCTAATAAGAACTGCATCAGTACTTCACATAAAACAAGATTCATCATTCAATATAAAGAATTAAAAGAAGTTATAGCTAGAATCATAGTTTGTGCAGAGAACAACACTATTTCCAGGGAAAGGGAAGAGATACACAAACGTTGTGCAACTTCTACTCTAGTCTAGTTTTCAGATCTACTACTTTAATCAATTCCCAGTGGAAGTTTTGCCCTTTCAAATTTCAATTTGATTCATCTCATGTCATCAGCCCGACACCCGACACGTTTCATCCAATAGGCCACACTCCAAGATAAAAAAATTGTCCTCACAAAAACCTTTTAGTTCAGGCAGAGATTCTACCCCCTCTTGCCACATGTGCTAGAGTGGGAGGGGGGAATGGTTAATTTATCATGTGCCCATCATAATATGGGAGCCCCTCTAAGAGTTGTAATCAAGCTGTACGCCATTGTTCATTGAGAGATATTCCAAACCTTGATTCAACCTTTTAATTTCTTAAGCTTAAAGAACTAGTGCCGTTCACAAACACAAGCACCATTCTAACTATTTATCCTCGCTCTAAGCCTTTACCGCTAGCCAATTCTAAAACAAAGCTACACTAATTCTGAGTGTATATCATTAAGAAAGCTTCCAATCAATTATGTTATGCATCTTCAACTCTTATATAACAATGTGATGATTTTCTTTTTTTTCCCCTCAAAGATTATACCCGTAAAGAAGCTGATAATTTTACCTCTTGATAGTGCAAGCATTTTGGTCTTTCGTATTTGTATGATCACCGGGAAGCTCTTAAACTTGTTTTGATGGTTATATAGTTACTGCAACTACTTATAACAAAACACCAGAAGACAATTGACGGCAAAAAAACAAATAAAAAAGAATACCATTTTAGTGGCAACCCTTTGTAGTCGAACCAAACAGTTTCGATGCCAGGAGGAAGTGTGCCATTAAAATGAGGCTTTATAAGAGGCGTTAACAGCGGCAAAATAACCAAGCCGTGTACCTAAAACCTGAAAATACCCAGAAAAAATCATGAATGCCGTAAATTGTTCACTCCCCTAAAATCCTACAAGACAATGGAAAACCTAAGATCAGAAGTGCCCACATTGACTTTGAGGCATTAACAGCAAGAACCAATCTTGTAGAGTTGTATAAATTATTTTATTCATCTTGTAGTAATAGCAAACTTGAAGAAATCCTAAATTTAGGGTTACTGATTGATTGAGTTGAATCAGTTACCAGAGTCGTCGGAGGAGGGGGGAGAGTGGTGATCTCGGACTCGTGGAGATGGATCTGGAGAGGGATCGCCCCTTCCCACGCGTACTTCATTGCTTCTTCCGAGCACAAATCCATCGCTAATTCGCTCGCTGTCTCTCTTCTTCGATGACAATTTTCTTTCCTTTTGCTTTTGATATTTTGCGAAGATATCTGATGAGGAAAGAATTAGGACCTACTGCTGTTGAAAATTGATAATTGCTTGTGGGAAGGGTTTTAAGTCCCTCGAGAGAGTTTTATTTTCAAAAGTTAAAAAAGGGTTAACACTAGCGGATAAGAGGTCTCATTCGGGTCGGATCCAGCATAAATTAGGATCCAGATAGTGGTGTGCGTTGGGCCGGGTTTCAACAGAAACGAACCGTACCACACCGCGGAAAACGAATCTTTTAGGCCTTGTTTGGCAACAAGGTTAAGTTTTCCAAATCTTAGTGTGAAAGAGTTTCAGTCTAAAAATGAGAGACTGAAATTGGTCTCGTTTGATAGTCAAA
This sequence comes from Agave tequilana, assembly GCA_038442645.1. Taxonomy (NCBI): domain Eukaryota; kingdom Viridiplantae; phylum Streptophyta; class Magnoliopsida; order Asparagales; family Asparagaceae; genus Agave; species Agave tequilana. The sequence goes on from JAVJIF010002134.1 coordinate 7,989, forward strand.
ACTGAGGTCATTGAAACTCTGCTTTAAATAGATTTTTCATTTAACTTAAATATAACCCACGTTTCAGAAACTGGGGTTTGTGTGGTTACAAAACCCAGTTTCGTTTTAACTTAAATGTAACCCGGTTCCAGAAACTATGTTGCCAAACGAGCCCTTGCGTCTTTAAAACCTACCTGACCACTGACGGGGCTAGTTTCTTACTTTCCAAAATCCGCCCGACCCGAACTCATCGAAACCCAAACCCACATTAGTACTCGAACCCGTCCGAAACCCGTGAAATATGTACTTCATGAGAAATGATCAATGTGCTCCTTGTGAGATCTTCAAGTGACAAACCTGAAAGTAAGATCTACTCAACTCAATTTCACATCAGTAATCATGAAAATTTGACATTAATATCAATCGCAACTTCTCTGTCGATTTTTTTCTACCTTTAACAACTCCTCGTCTACTGTCTCTACCTTCTCTTCCACTTGCACCGCCTTAGTCCATCTCAATCTTCTCTATGGCCTACTCGCGCCGACTACTCTACCACCACCTCCTCGGTCGATGGCATGGAAAGCAAAGCGGTGAGGTCAACAACATATGCAGGCACCATGCGTCTAGGGATGGCAATTTGACCCGTACCCGCAGGGACCCGACCCGACCAGAATGGGGCGGGTTTTTTGATCATTGACCGGGTTCGGGTCGGGTAACGGGAAAAACCCGAAATAACAAAGGCCGGGACGGGGCGGGTACGGTATAGCATTGCCCCGCCCCGTTACCCGCCCCGCTATTTTTTCATATAATGAGTATAATAATATTATATATACATCTACTTAAATAACCCAGCTTTTAACATTAATTACAAATATGTCATTCCCTATAAATATCTAAACTAAATGGTCCAAAATCCAAATCCAATTTGCCCTAAAAATTTGAGCCCAATACACGATTTCGGGTCGGGTCGGGTATTTTTATTACCCGCCGGGGCAGGGATGGGGGTGATTGTAAAATACCCAACGGGTCTGGGGCGGGTTTTGGGATTTCGGGTACGGGGACGGGGTGTTCAAAACTCGGCCCCGACCCGCGCCGTTGCCATCCCTACATGCGCCTGTGGTGATAACGTGGCCGATAACAATGCGGCAAGAGATGACTCTTGCCGACGACGGTGACGATGACATAGAACTAGCAAAATTGGCTTCAACTTTTAAGCATCTTGTGATCGATGTGAATTTGTTTCCTTCCTAAGGAGAGTTGCGTAGCTAGGACTTTGAAGTAGAGGGCACAAGTAACATTCAATATATAATAATATTAAAATTATAAATAATATTTAATAATTAACAATAATAATTCTAAGAGAGTGCAAGAAAGAATGAAATCTCAAACTTTGAAAGTCCCAATATATATTCTATTGTATAAAATTGAATGTTACAAAATGAAATTACACCTTCATTGAATACAACAATAAGTAATTTAATAACGTTAAAAGTTAGTCCCCAAATTAAAGATAGCTAGTTACTTGCAAATTGGTAGTAAACTTCACGTTACATTCATTTTTCATATTAAAAAGGTTTTAACTCTAACCACCAACTTTTATTAATTCTTTAAAGTAGTATGAACCATTCTAATCGATTAACTAAATCAAAGAAGATTATTATGCTGCTTAAAAAGGCATTTCTTACTCCACAGTATTGTATTATTCCTTCTTAAAAAATTTATGTAATCCCACCTTATGCCCATTATTTTTTGATCGCATGATACCATAGATTATACTGTAAATTCAGGAAATGATTAAAAATTATCACTCGAGATAAAACATCCTATAAAAATTTAACAAACACGATCCAAATCATTGATACAAAACATTTTTATGATTGCTAAATTTATCATCAAAAATTTGTCAAAGAAGTTAACAAAAAGGAATCTTTTTGTTTTCCTGGAGTTGTTATGTAATGTTGTCAATTATCTGCAGTCGTCGCCGTCAAACATCGGAAGACAAAGGAGTGAGGTCCTAGAGCTCGGGCCTCATTGTTGTTGCTTGTGTTGAGATTATGATTGAAATACCCCGTGAAGGTAAACGAAACTTTAAAGATTAAAGATCGGACGTGCATAATGTATTAGTCGACTTATTCTTAGTATAGTAGGCTAACGGCAAGAATTAGTCGACTTATACATTGGTATAGTCGACCGGTGGTAGCCAACAGAGAGTTGGATTCTCAGAGTTTGTCAAATAGTTGACTAATAATTTGGCATAGTTGACTAATACATGTTATTAGTCGACTTATACTAGGGCCTAGTCAACTAGTGTCAGGTCTGCTGTTTTCTTTTTTGAATATGTTTCCAGTTTTGAGTCGTATACGAATTTCTTTTCTCTGAGGTGGTGATCGTTCGTATTGACGAAGTTGTATAGGACTAGAAGAGTTCTATGGTTTATAAGTAAACCCTTAGAATGTATTCAATGAATTAACAAATTTCTAAAATGTGCAGTTCATTAAAGAGAGAAATTCGTGTGAGAAGCTTTAACCACAAGAGTTTGTTGTTCTAGGCGGCCATCAAAGGACTTGTAATATTCTTAGCGAGAGGTGTAAATATTTCTTATTGTACTCCCTCAAATTTTAATAAAGTTTCTCTCTCCTTTTCTCATGACGTACGCACGATCTGTTTGTTCGGTGGAATCACGTTAAATTGTGTGTTGACTTTCTATACTTTGAAGTATCTTCTTCCTTCTCCTTTTCTTTTCGTTGCTCGTCGATCCTGTGCTGATTCTGTTGCGCCGCTCCAGCGATTGGTCGTAGGGGGAGTCGTTTCACAATAATTGGTATCAGACCAAGGTTAATATGAAGATATTTGCAATCAAGTTCAATATTCAGAAGTTCGATGATATCATCAATTTCAGCATGTGACAAATTAGGATGAACGCCATCTTGACCCAGAGTGGGTTGAAAAAAGCACTACTCATGAGGGAGGAAAAAAATCAAGACATAAAGGAAAAAATTTAACAAGAGTTGGATGAGAAAGCATTGACGGTTTTTCAACTTTACTTGGCCGACGAAGTGTTAGATGAGTTTTCTACTGAGAAAACAACATCCTCGTTGCGAGAGTAACTTCATGACCACTATCTAAAGAAGTCATTGGCGAATCGATTGATTCTAAAGCAGCGTCTTTTTCTTCTCAACATGCATAAAGGTACACCTATCTAGTCTCACATTACAGAATTTTTCTCTTTTATCAATGATTTAAATAAGATAGATGTTAATGTAGAAGATGAGGATCAAGCCCTTCTATTATTGTGTTCTTTACCTTCTTCGTATAAGAGCTTTAGGAAACTTATCATCTATGGAGACAAATCAACTATCAAGATCAATGAGGTCAAGGAGCATCTGCTCAATAAGGGCAAAATTGACAATCAGCTCACGGTGGTCTCATCATGATGATTCCGGGCAAGTCCACTTTTCAAAGGAGAAGAGTAATAATGAAAGTTCCACTGGTAACTCAAAATATAAGAATTTGTTGTGCAACTGGTGTCACGAGAAGGGGCATATTAGAGCTAATTGTTGGACTCGAAAGAAGAAACAATCAGATGTTAATATCGCTGAACTGGCGAAGGGGATGAAGATAAGTGTGACATTTTATTTATTACAGACAGATCGATCGGTAACAAAGATTATGGATAATTGACTTTGGATGTTCACAGCATATCAGTTCTAACAAGATGTTCTTCTCAATACACTCTGATTCAAGGAGGAAAAGTCTTCATTGGAAATTCTATTACAAGGAAGGTAATTGGCGAAAGAACAATCCAGTTTAAGTCTCATGATGGATGCATCACTACTTTTCAAAGCGTTTGTCATGTTCCCGAATCAAGGTACAATCTCATCTCTCTTGGAACTCTACATAGAGAAGGGTTCAATTTCAATTCTTAAGGTGATCTTATAAAAGTTTCCAAAGATGTCCATGTGAAGTTTCAGACCGAACATGTCGGCGATATTTACATGTTACGAAATTTGAAGGCTACAGTTGGTGGATTGCAGTTATCCTCGGCTTCAAGATCGGAGGTAAGGAACAATCAGAGACTACAATATTTTCGAACTCGGATGTTCAATTTTACTTCGAAGGTAGATTGGGATTAGGCACCGCCGACGCACAACAAGAAAGTCCATACCGTTACAGCTATAGTGGAGAAAATTCTCATAAATCTTGCGTGAATTAAAGAGATTACTGGGTGATCAAGCTCAGGTCAGCCTGAACTTGTTCGACCTAATCAAGTTGTGAACCCCATGAGGGGGTTACGGAGAAGAGGGAGTGAGATGGAGATGAAATCAAGATTTGTTCAATTGTACATTGATGTGAGCACATGGAGCATGATGGCTACTCTCGGACTTGGACGAATTCAAGTCAAGGGAAAGATTGTTAGGATTATGACTAGAATACATTATGAAGGTAGAGGAAACTTCGAAGATAAAATAACGGACATGCACAAGGAGACGTGCACAGTATTAGTCGACTTATACTTGGTATAGTTGACTAGTGATAAGAATTAATCGACTTATACATTGGTATAGTCGACTGGTGGTAGCTAGTGGAGAGTTAAGTTCTCGAATTTTGTCATAATAGTTGACTAATAATTAGGTATAGTCGATTAATACATGCTATTAGTCAACTTATATATGTTATTAGTCGACTTATGTGAGGGCCTAGTCGACTAGTGTCGTGCTGACTGTTTTCTCTTCTGGAATTGTTTCTAATTTTGAGTTAGATTCGAGTTTTCTTTTCTCTGAGGCGGTGATCGTTCGTATTGTCGAAGTCTGTATAAGACTAGAAGAGTTCTATGGTCTATAAATAAATTCTTGGGCTTGGCCTTCAATGTATTCGATAAATTTAACAATCCTAAAAGGTGTAATTCATCAAAGAGAGATTCTTGTGAAAACTTTAACCACAAGGGTTCGCTATTCTAGGCGGTCATCAAAGGGCTTGTAATTTTCTTGGAAAGAGGTGTAAGTGTTTCTTATTATACTCCCTATAGTTTAATAAAGTTTCTTTCCCCTTCTCCCATGGACGTGCACACGATCTGTTTGATCGGTGGAACCACGTTAAATTGTGTGCTGACTTTTTATACTTCAGAATATCTTTTTTTTCCTCTTTATCTTCTCGCTACTCATCGATCATGTGTTGTTTCCGCTGCGCAGCTCCAGTGATTGGTCGTAAGGGCGGTCCATTTCACAACAACTTGAGAATGGTCAAAAGAAGAATTTGAAAATTAGAGGTCAAGAGATTTGAGGGGAGGAGAGATAGAGAAAGAGGAGATGAGAATTATGGTTTTAGGATTAAGTGTGAAATTGAGAGAGAGAGAGAGAGAGAGAGAGAGAGAGAGAGAGAGAGAGAGATGGACGGGCGAGGCCAAGAGAGGGGATCAACTCGGGATTTAAGGGTCTAAAGAGAAAGGAGAGATGAGACAACAGGTCCGGGTGGGGGACATAGATTACACACACAATGTATTTTTGGGTGGGGTCAAGGGGATCAGGTGACCCCCCTTGGCTCCGTCACTACTAAAATCATATGATTTTGTGGCGCAACAAAAAAAACCTTACTTAATTTTACTGATCCTGTTGTGTTCACTTTTTTACCGTAATTTTCAGGCTAAATTTTAAAAAATTACGATTTCTCATAGAGATAGTGCTGGAAGAAGAGAAACCACGAATCATCTCCAATCTTGAAAACAAGTAAAATGAAAAGTTTTTAAAAAATGGCATTTTTTTGGGTGATTGCGTATAGTAGTACTCTTACAATGTATCCCATCACCATCACAACTGTAAATATTTGTGTGCACATGGTTTACCTCGTGCTCTAGTAAATAATGCTTGCCACAAATTTTAAATAAAAAACTAATCAAGATTGTGTTATGTAATTTAGAGGGATCAGTGCCATAGTGGAGAAGGAGCTACTCGTGTGATGTGATTAGCTTGAAATGATCTCCATCGTTGTCTATATTTTAAGATTTCGTTTAAGTCATTGTATTGCATGTTTTCTTTTAGTTTTCGTTTACAAGCAGGTTATAAATTTTTTTAAGTGCTTGCAGTCTTTGCAATTGAGATACTTCTAAAATGTGATTATTCTGATCTTTTTGAATGACTTAGTGTGGTGGCGATGTTCTGTCACGAGCGTCGGACGATCGATCCTTACCACAAGCGAGATTAGAAAGATGGGATGAAATGCGCGTAAGTAAAACACAACACAAACATAGATAATTTTACATGAAAATTCTTAACTGGGAAAAACCACGAAAGGAGGAGGAATTTCACTATAATTCTCAAGTCACAAGAATTACAGGAATTTGGAAGGAGTGTAAAGAGTTCGAATTTTTTCGTAGTTCATCCCCCTTTTTCGTTGGGGGAAGAGGTCGTTTTATCTTCCCCTTAGCTATTGGACTAGAGGTAGATGATCTTGGATGAGATCTTGTAACGCCCCGTCTCACCGGGTACGAAGACGCTACTCAACGTATATAAGAAGAGTCAAATACCTGTATGTATACACGCTAAGCATATCAGTATAGTCAGGAATCAGAGTTACGGAAGCACAGTTGTGTTATACATTACATTGTTATCACAGAATGTTATTCAATGTTACAGGGATTATTACATCATCAGGGAATACAAAATATGATTTACAAAAGATTTACACGGCCAAAAGTGGTAGATGCTCTCGAGTAGGATGAAGGAATCTCAAGAGCCAGCTAAAAATGATAGGTCAGGAAGATCTACTATCAAGTCAGCACGCTTCCGCTGCACCATTCTGATCAGTAACAGGAACTTCACCAAAGTTCAAGCTCTGAAATCTGGACATGCAGGTTTAGAGTTGTCAGCATGCAACCACACGAGTACGTAAAAGCCAAATAATATGCTAAATGAAAGACAAATACATTGCAGTATGATAATTAAGCATGCAATATGCAACTATATAATCATCCAAGTATATTTGATACATCAACTGAATTTGTATCTGTAAAAATAAGTAGAACTAAACATATATACTTAATTAACAGATTCATAGGATTAGTATATTGAGGGGGTAACCCAAACAAGGAAACTCTCATGTGTGTGTGTGAGTGTGTCTGTGTGTGTATGTATATGTATATTTGTGTATATGTAAATGTATATTTGTGTGCGGCACACACACACACACACACACACACACATATACTGTATACTCCACTTCACCAACAATTGAGCATATACAACTAGAGTTGTTAAGGACTGGTATATTAGTAGTGTTGTCATGTCACGTCTGTGAAATTACGATTAGTATTGTAGTCAAGTTAGTATATATTTTCAGTGGTACATGTATCAGTCAGTGTCAGGAATATCAGTATCAGGAATAAGGTGAAATAAAGGAATAAAATTGATAACACGAACTCTTAAACAGTGGACAAGGTATTGGGTTTTGATGCTTTAAGTAAAATAATAGTAGTAATAGCAATAACAATAATCAGTATCATTTGTTATTCTAATCAGTCTCCACCAGTATCCCATATCACTGATAATTCATACTGAAACTCGTACTTCTAGTGGAACATATCCGAAATCTGATTTACAGTTTACCTTCATTCGAACAGGGGAGTGATCGAATAACATATGCTCCTAACATTATTATTGTTTGAATATTATATATTATATACTGCGTTCGTTCCAGTACTGGTGTCAAGAAAACATGAGAACTCTGGGAATGAAGTCTGGACTCTAGAGGCACCCCACGGACTCTAGAGGCATCCCTACCACATGTACATGGCGTGTACTTAGTTCCATGTGATACTTAGCTCCATACACCAAATGCATACTAGGTATCAGGAGACGAATCATGGACTCTAGAGGCACCCCCACAGACTCTAGCGGTACCCCCATCATGTGTATGGCGTATACTTAGCTCCGTGTGTGCTTAGCTCTATTCACCGTCCCTTTAGTCAGGAGTAACAGGAGTATATTTGTGGACTCTAGAGGTGGCCCCCACGGACTCCAGGGTACCCCCACCATGGGTATGGTATGTACTTAGCTTCGCGTGGCACTTAGCTCCACATATTATGTATCAGTAAGAGAAATAGTGTCAGGACTGTATCAGGAGTCAGGAGTAAATCAGAGGTATGTAAACATCCTTGTCCAGAATCCAGGAGTTCATGGATACCAACCTTTCTTATAACAGTAGGTATTATAATCAGTCCAGTGTCATAGTATCAGGTTTAATGTATCAATAGTCAAATATCAGGTTAGTATCCAGTGTCAATATCAAGTATTCAGTATCCAGTATCTATTGTGTATTCTGTATCAGGTATGAGTATTCAATAAATAATATAAAAGCAACACTACAGCTATGCACATACAAGTGGAGCAAACTAGTACTAGAGGCATAACAATGAACAATATTTAAACACTAAAGTGTTCGACGGAGCTGTAGGAATGACTCGGCTTAAACTGCCAGTCTGAAATTCGGCAGAATTCCATTTAGATAAGTAAAATGCTGAGCGCTAAATACGCCTATCACGCGAAGCCGAGAGACTGCAAACGTTCTAAGCGCACCCCCTTTCGGGGAAATAGGTTGTAAAAAGACTATAAGGTCTAACATGGCCAGAAGGCCATGTGGATACCTACATAAAATGATGTTAGTACACATACATATAAATCATATACAAATAACAATCAACGACGCTGGGCGCCAAAGAAGAGACCGTAAGGTTTAAACGCATCCCTTTCGGGAAAGCGGGCATAAGAGAGACCATAAGGTCTAATAGGGCCAGAAGGCCAAGTGGGTGCCTGCAAAAGATGTTAGTATCAAAATATACAAAAATGCAGATAATTCCTAAAAATGCACAATAATTTCAGAAAAATACAGGAAATTCTTAAAGATACGCAGAAAAATCCTAAATACTCAGAAAAATCCTAAAAAAACACAGATAATTTTTAAATACATGGAAAATTCTTTAAAATATAACAAATTTTTTTAAATACACAGAAAATTTCTAAAAATATATAGATAATTTCTAAAATATAGGAAAATCCTAATAATGCCCAGATAATTTCTAAAAATTACAGAAAAATCTTAAATATATCCAGGAATATTTATACAAGTCCAAATACATCAACTAGCAGATACAATACCCAGAACATTTACATAAACAATTCTAAAGCTATTTTTAAAAGGGTAGAGTACTCGCCTAAAATCGAGAAAAATACCCGATATCATCTGCACGTGTGCATGTGTATGGAGTATGTGTGTGTAGGATGTGTGTGAAGGCCTTGGTCTGGACGTGAGCCTAAGGAGAGAAGGAAAGAGACAAAGTGAGAGATAAAGACAGATTCTAGAGAGAGAAAGGATATTTGGAGGAGAGTGAAAGAGTGTTTGGAGGTTTGGATGGTGGAGATAGGTGGTGGAGAGGGTAGTATATGGAGGAGGGGCTAGCATCCTGGTGTAGGAGGAAGAGATAAAGAGAAAATATAGAAAAGTTTGAGAGAAGAGAGGGAGAGTGAGGTTTTTGGTCTTTTTAGAGAGAGAAAGAGATGGAGGGAAAAAGGGTGGTGCGACAGGTGGAGAGAGGTGGCTAGGGTGATGTGGAGGTGGATTTGGTGGTGTTGTAGTGGTGGAGGGATTTTTAGAGAGAGAAAGAGTGATTTTTAGTAAGAGAAATTAGTTTTTTAGAGAAAGAAAATGTAGAGAGAGTGGGAATGGGCCGGCTAGGTTAGGGAAAGAGGAGAGGGTATTGTGGTGGTAATTATGGTGGTGGTAGAGTAGTTGTAGGATTTTTGAAGAGAAGGAGGAATTTTAGAGAGAGAAGTGAGAGAAAGGGAAGGGTCGACCATCATGGGGATGAGAGGGAGAGAGGATAAGGGAAGGGGAGAGGCTTGTGAGAAAGCCAAGTCATTTGGCTTCTTGAAGAAGAAAGAAAGAGAGCGAAGATTCTAGAAAAATGGAGAAAAGGAAAAAGGAAAAGGAAAGGAGAAATAATAGAAAGAAAAAATGAAATATAAATATTAGATTGTTAGGGAGTTAAGTAAAACTGTCATTTAAGAAAATAATATAAAAATAAAAATAAATAAAAAATTGAAAAGAAATGAAATTAGAAAGGAAGGAAAGGAGAAGAAAGGAAAAAGGAAAGATTTTATTTAATGTAAAAATAAAAAGAAAATATTTTGAAATTTTAATAGGCAAATTTTAGGCCAGTGTATAGTCTTGTATAAAAATTTTGGGTCAAACAGAAGTTAAAACACACATAAAATAACGCAAATACTATCAAAGTATTAAAAACCGTAAAAAGATACATATTATAGAATCAGAGTATTACAGATATGCACGTTTCACATGTTGTAATAGCAACGATCAGTGGTGCTGGTTTATTGGGGTTGTATGTCGAGAAATTCGCCACTATTTATAAATGCTCGTACACGTTATGAACGTGGAGGAGGATCAGGCTGTGTAACTGACGGTGGAGATTGGGGATGATCTATTGCTAGAGCTCGGATTGAGGGGTTCTAGAGTTTTTGGGATGGATAGAGATCCAGGATTCTGTGTGGCAGAATCTTTTGGGATGATCTATCTTCTGGATAGTGAACAAACTTTGGGAGGACAGGAGTGGCGGATGTTACTGGATGGATTGAATAATGTGAAAATCTCGAAAAGGTGCTTGATTGCTTGGATACGCATCACAATCCTGATGAGGATCAATTTTGGCCACTACAGATGCCCCCGCTATTTCGCTTATCAGAATCTGAGGGAAGTCAGAAGAGTGAAGTTGGTATGAGATATTTTAACCTGATAATTATGAACATGAGAGGAATTGGGTCATAAATGTGAATCTTCTGAACGCACTTGGAGATCGCACGGGTGGTGGACAACTGGCATGTCAATCAATTAGAATCTTTTGAAATTTATAACTGGCATCTCTTTGAATCCTTGCACCATGATGACTGAGATCGTGTGGCAGCGATGATTGATATCTTGCTGATCGGTTGATCAAGAATCTTGGGACACAAATCAGTTTTTCAAGATTAAGAATTTGAATTGAAGACGGTTTGACTTCTCCTCCTCCATCTATAAATAGGGTAAAACCTTCATGATGGAAATCAATTCTGTTTCTTCTCCAGGAGGTCTTGTTTCAAAGTTCTTCCTTCTCTACTTCACTGCCATATCTTCCTTCTTATCCATCAGGTGAAGGAAAGAAAGGGAGAGGATAGGCAAGGTGGGAATGGTTGTCGAGCTCTAGCCATTCGGGGGACTGATTGGCACAATATGCCAGTTAATGTGATGAGTCTGTCACAATATGCCAGTCATTATGATAGGGTTCTCCTATTAAAGGAGATAGGGAGGACTCCTACTCTAACTCGGTTTATTCATTTGGTCTCTAGCTTGTCCGATCCAGTTCCAATCTTAAAGCTTGGAGTCCTTCTTTCTTGATAGCGTGTACGAGATAAGAGTAGGGGTTGTCCTAGGCGGTTATGGAGATGGATGTGACTCCATGACAATCTTACTTGTCTTGAAATCTTCACTCTGATCGTACGCTGCTCACGCTTGGGGACTCTTTTCTTGCGGCGAGCAACAAGATAGAAGTATAAGGGGCATTTTCATTGGGACATCGTCGATGAAGCACTACTTCGAGATCTCCGACCCGACCCCTTCTTCAGAAAAAAGGTCAGTGGTATGATACCATCACTGGCTTGTGTGTCTTGCTGGAGTCCGTCTGGCTTCCTTGGAGGCGTGTTCCAGGTGAAGAGGAGAAGATCTTTCATCAGAGGAACCTTTATTTTTGTGAATGAACCTCTCAGAGCTTCTTCTGGGATCTCTGAACAGTGGGGTGAACAATAAGGTCGTGCCTTTTGATGGATGTTCTCTGAAGGACATGTTCTTGGAGTTCGGAGGTGAGGCTAGAGGTAGCGACCAGATCAGGATCATCTGTAATTCTTTTCAAAGAAGTGTAAGCATAGAACTATAATGAAGTATTGTATTACTCTTGCAATAATCAAATATGTATCTGAAGGAATGCATTTGGAATGGAAAGATTTTTTGGAGTAAAATATATATAAATGTCTTTGGAATAGAAATATTTGTTTAAATATTGGCTTGCTTGTTGTACCTTGGCACTTCAGAATCGGTCATGTCTCTTCGGAGTGCTGGTCTTTAACTCTGAAATGTTTGATTTGGTATGGGGACGGTTTGGTAAGCTTGCGATATTATTTTCGAGTGGGAGAGGAATCTCATCAGCGGTACCTGCACATTTTTATCTCCAAATAGGGGAATTCCCAGTAGCGGAGTAGGAAATTTGGTAGGACTCTGAGCGGGAAAATCTCACAACAGAGTAGATATTCCGAGTGGGGAAAATCACCTAGTAAAGGGTTTCGATCGCCCATTTTGGGCGGACCAAGAGGGAGCCCATAGGCTGGAGTTCGCATTACCATTTTCGAGTTGGGAAATCCCATCAACGGGACGTACAGACCTTGGATTTTGGCAGGAGAAAAAGAGAATGCGCAGACAAGTATGCAATGGAATATCCTAAATTATATTTTAGATGCAGCATAATAAGAGCTAATGAAAGATGTAAATTAAATAGATTGGGGTGACAAGATTATGTACACTTAATTTCTAATTACACGAAATTAGTACGTCAAGGGGATAATCCAAACAAAAAACCCTCATGCATATACCACACATCTCATGCAGTTATAGGCTAAACATTCACAACTATGTCATCCCGAGATGAGTAATACATACAATCACTCGCAAAAGTGGTGTTTGGATAATACTGGGCAACCGTGTCTCTCTGGTATGTTTGATTTCTTCAGCCTCTAATACACAGAAACTAATACATCGAGGGAATAATCTAAAAAATGAAACCCTCATGTATATACCACACGTTTCATGCAATTATAGGCTTTCCGGATGCCTACTTACAAATTGAAAAGAGACATGAAGTGGGAGTGTCACCCATTGATAGATTGAATGTGTTGACTCCGAGTGGGGGAACCCATCAGCAAAATGGCGATCCAAATATCCAAGTAAGAAAAATCCCAGCAGCAGAGTTGGTCCTCCGAGTGGAAAAAATCTCAGCAGTGGAGTCGGGTTCACAGTTACTTTCGAGTGAAAAAAATTCCATCAGCGGAGCTATGACCTCAGTAGGGACCTGAAGTGGGGCACTACCCATAAATATATTGGACGTGTCTACTCCGAGTGGGAAAAATCCCAACAGTGGATAGCGATCCGGCTAGGACCCAGTAGAGGAAAAGTACATGAGGGTTCATCCGCCCGTGGGTCGGATGAGGGGAGCTCGTAGGCTAGTGTTTTGCGTTTTTGAGTGGGAAAATCACATCATTGGAATATCAAATGGGAGATCTGAGAGAGAGAAATCCTTGCAGCAGAGTATGGACTCCGAGTGGGAAGAATCTGAAGAATCCCACAACGAAGGATTTCGATTCCTGTAGGCTAATCGAGAAGGGCCCATAAGCAAGTCTGCACTACTGTCTCTGACTGAGGAAAATCCCATTAGCGAAGTATACAAACACAATCCTTCGAGTGAGGAAAATCCCATCAACGAAAGAACTGACTTTGAGTGGGAAAAATCCAGCAGCAGAGTGATTTTGAGTGGGAAAAAAACGAGGCTCATGATCGTCTTCGAGTAGGGAAAGTCCCATCAGTGGAGTGTCGAGCTTGGAAGGACTATAATGGTTAGGAGCAAAGATGTTATTTTATTCAATATTAGAATGAAATACATGAAATTGAAATACATGAAGTGGTATGGATAGGAATACTGCTCCGTCACTCGGAAATGCGAGATCACTCAATTGCTTTATATTATGCGATCAAGTGTTGTGGCTGGGCAGGCAGTGGAGCGTTGAGCTCTCTGGATCCAAAGGCTACTTCGAGAGTAAGGACTCTTTGAGGAAGCCTTGTTAGATAAGCTCTTCCAGGTATTTTCGAAGGGCCCAGCAGTAGACGGCCTTGTGTCCCTTACTGTCATAATAAGAGCAATATTCTTTTGCTCTAGAAAGTGTGAGATCATCGAATTGGTCTTGAGAGCCTAACTTATAGTTGATCTTTGATGGTGTTGAAAACTTTGTTGATTGCGAGTCTCAACGGAGTAAAATGTTGTTCTATCGGCTTGTAGGTTTGGAGCGGCTGTAACCCCCGATCCTTGATGTACATATCACAGTATCAGTACTCGATACAACATACAAAGTTAATTTGATCTTTCTAATAGTTAGATTGAGTCAGTTTCAGTTTAAAATATTATTTTATAATATTTTAAATTTTTCAGAATTTTCTAGAATTTTTCTGAATTATTTTAGAAAATTTTCACATTCGGTGTCAACCGATACCAATAATTGACTCTATGATTTTTAATTTACAAACAGAGTTGAGTTTCTGTAATTCACTTCCATATTATTCTTCAAAATCATATTTTCTATTTTTGTGTATTTTTGGGTATTTCTCTGAATTAATCAAAAATTCGGCTAGACCGGTGTCCACCGGTATTAGCGACACATTTTAGGATTTTTAATTTTTAAACTAGACAAGATTTCTAGAATTCGACTTCACATTATTCCTCGGGATAATATTATCTATTTGTAGAATTTTTTGGAACTGTTCGGAACAAGTCAAATTTTGACTTACTAAAATAATATTAATAAAATAATACTAAATTTCTTATTTCCTCTCTTCTCTTCCAGTTCTTCTTTTCTTTCCCCTCCAGCCAGTTGACTTTCACCACCGCCTCTTCCCTCTCTTTGTCCCGCAAATCACTCTCTCTCTCTCTCTCCCCCCCTAATAACATTTACTCTCTCTAACTCTTTCTTTATCTTTCACTCTCCATCTTGCTCTATCTCTATCTCTCTCCAACACTCCCTCTCTCCCTCATAACTTTTTCTCTTTGTCCAATGCTGGCCGGCGGTCAGGACTACCGCCAGCCAGGTATAACTGATCCCCATCCCATCTTCCACTATTTTCCCTCCTCCTATCCTCTTTTAAGCTCTCTCTCTCTCACTCTTATTCTCTCTCTCCCCCCTCTCCTTTTTCTCCTTCAATTTCTTTTCCAGCATCCACCTTAGCCTGTGCCTCTCTGTCCTCGACCTTGTGGCGATTGTAGCATTGCCCAACCTCCCGTCGAACCAATCTCTTTATAACGCCCCAATCTCGCAAGTACAGAGACGTTATAGCGACGTACATATGCAAGGCGGAAATACCCTCACGTACGTACGCTAAGCCTCAGTACAGAAAATAGCCTCCATATATCCAAGAGTTCTAATATTAAATAAGTACAAGAATACCTGCAGAAAGGGGTCATTGAACATAACAGATATGAAATAGGAATAAATAAGATAACAGACATAAATCATAAAGATACCTATGAGTTGAAAGGGGTGACAATCTCAAAATAATCTCGGGAAACATCTGATACGGCGATATCTCAGATCTCTAACCTGGACACGCAAACACAGGGTCGTCAGAAAATGACCTAATGAGTGATAAAATGAAGGAGGCAGTAATATGTACTATAATACTACAAGCACAGTAATACCATATAATAGGAATGTAATAATCAGTAGAAAGATAAAAAATGTCATAAAAATGTCATATTTTAATACCATCACTACCTAGCATGTTATCATTGGGTCACGTCTACAGTCATATCTAGTTTTATATAATACATACCGTTGTATAGTGATGACATGATGGACATAAACATGCAGATGTGCAGTATGTAACATAACCATACTACTGTGTTGTGTACCGTAATGAAGGCTACAACGTATACATAAAGCAAAATATATGCAATGTAGAGTATACAAATACATGAGCGTTTTACCACGTGGAATGTAACAGATATCAAGAAGTATAACAAGGTATACAGGTGACATGATTGTGGATACCATAATAGTAACCTGACGGTGTCAGTGTGAAATATGAATAATCTTGTTATTGTGTCATGAGTGTACAAGCATGGTGTATGCACGAAGAATATATGAAACAGAATAATACATATTATGCAGAGTAGTGTGCTATAACAGGTAATGTAACAATGTATACATATAACATGATCGTGGTTAACGTATCAGGAATAGTAATAAGTACAACGAAACAATAAAATACATGTATCAAGAAGTCATGTTATTTATACAATAATAACAATCAGTACCACCTGGCATTTTAATCAATCTCTTCCAGTGTCCCATACCACTGGCGGTTCATACTGGAGCCCGTACTCCAGTCGAATACATCCGGACATGGCATACGGGTACCATTATCCAAACGAGAGAGTGACCAAATAATAAGTGTTCCCGACGTCACTATTGTTTATACCGCTTTATTATGTTAATTGGAAACCCAATGGTCAAGGAGCTCTAATCGGGTGTATATATCCCGTGCATACCCGGGATCACAGCCTTATCAAGTTTCCCTGACTGCTGAGACCAGAGCCAACCCGCTAGGGTGAAACAAGTAACGGAAGCTCCATGAGCTAATAACATAACGGAAAACGGAGCTCATGAGCTATAACGGGCGGTAGCCAGCACTACCCCGTCCCCTGCAGTGGGACAAACAATGGATCCAGACATCCACCCGACAAGACCTAGTCAACCATCAAGTCTCCTCCAACCCCATCTTACATTTAATGCATTGAATGTACACAGGATATCAGGAACAAGAAGAATACATGGTACATGTAACACGATAACAGGACTTGAGCTCTATTTATAGCATGAAACAAGATAACGGGAAACGGGAAACAATAGATGTGGAATTTCACACATCGCATATCAACAGCTCTCGTATCCAGTAACGGGAATATCAGTATCAGTAACGGGAACAATCATGTGATAGGAATACAGGAATATACATGCAACAATAAGATATGCAATATGAACGGTGATCCATATGACAAGAATATAGAAACAATATATGCATGTGTAACAGTGATGTGTAAATGTGATATAACTGTGTACCGAGCATCCATGTAACGATGATAACAATATAGGAATTGACGGTATTCTGTGAATTGGTGTATCCGTGTACCTGTGGGACATGAATAAGAAATAATAGTGTACTGAGTAACCGAGTAACAGTATCCAGTGTAGTAACGTATCCACATGTAACACGATAACAGGACCTAAGCTCTGTTGATAGCATATAACAAGATAACAAGAAACGGGAAACAAGATAGGTGGGATGCTATCAATATCAGTAACGGGAAACAATCATGTAACGAGAATACATAGACAACCAATGCATGTAGACAGATAAATCTATATAAGAGTGGTATAAGAACATGAAGTAACTGTGCATAGCATATCCATGTAGCGGTGTCCGGTGTAATAGCATATCAGTGTATCAGTGGTTTACGAACATGTGTAATAGTGGCGTGAAGCTTCGTTTCTGTGTCATAGTGAGAGATGGACAGGGAACAACATAAAATAATAGTGTCTAATGTAAGTGTTTAGAATGTTCGTGGGACGGTGATACTGGCACGTGAAATGACAGTGTCGAGTATCCATGTACCAGTTGTCATGAACATGAGACGATGGTCTCCTGTGCAGTGTATCAGATATTGACAAGCAATACTTTGTCCAGTGTATCGGTGGGTCGGTAATAGTGACAGTGTAATAGTGACAATATCTGATATAATGGAGTACACGTGTATCAGTGCACATGTAGCAGTACTACGTAACCATGATTGATGTCCTTGAAGTGACAGTGTCCGGTGATGTGCTAGATGCAAGAAAAACATGTGGAATAGTAAGCTAACCATTTATATATGATCATCTATTGACTAAGGCAATCAGTCAATATATTAAACATGAATAAATATAATTTAGAAAAAAAGAAAATACTCACAAACTGGAAATGGGAAGATAGCTCTCTTTCCCACGATCGCAACGATTCCAGAATCGTCCAGATCGGACATCAGATGCTCCAGATATCGCCCGAACACTAAAAGTAATAGAAATGGATTAACTATGTAATAAAAATATCTCAAATGCAAATAATAAAAATTAGCAGGGGGTTTTATGTAATATTACCTTTATTGGGTTTTGGATGCGGGTTTGGATCTGATAACCCAAACCCATAACTTAAGTATAATGGGTTATTGGGTTATAGGGCGTCAAAACCAACCAATAGGGTTAATGGGTTCGGGTTCATACCCGAACCCAAATCAACAGCAGCAGCGCTCAGCAGCAGAGCGCTGCTACTGCGCGCGACGTGGCCGGCCAACTCAGCTGGCCAGCGGCGAGGGAGCCCGCCAGCGACCCGCCGTCGGTGGGTCTAGCCGCCATCGACGATCACAGAGTGAGAGAGAGAGAGAGAGAGAGAGAAGAAGAAGAAAGAGAAGAAAGTAGGAGA
This sequence comes from Agave tequilana, assembly GCA_038442645.1. NCBI lineage: Eukaryota > Viridiplantae > Streptophyta > Magnoliopsida > Asparagales > Asparagaceae > Agave > Agave tequilana. The sequence goes on from JAVJIF010002134.1 coordinate 26,334, forward strand.
AGAAGAAGAGGAACAGGAAAAAGAAGGAGAAGAAAATGAAGGAGAAGAAGAAGAAGAAGAGAATGAAAAGAAGAAGAGAGGAAGGGGGTGCGGTGCCCGGTGGCGTGCCAGCCACCGGGCGCGCTACCGGGGCTTGCTAGCTCGCTGGCGGCAAGGCCGGCGGCGATTTGGCCTTCCAGAACGGAGAAAGTGGGGGAGAGCTACAGTGAGAAGAGAGAGAGAGGGGGAGAGGGAATTGAGAGATAGAGAGAAGGAAGTTTTGAAAGAGAGAGGGAAAGGAATAGGGGACAAAAGGGAGGAAGGGCGGTTGGTTTAAGTCGGTGGGGGAGGATTCCAGAGAAACGGAGAAGAAGAGGGAAAAAGAAAAGAAAGAGAAAAAGATTGTTATATTATTTCATTACTATTATATTCCGTAAAATCTGACTAAGTCCGTATGGGTCCCAAAAATCCTGTAAAATAAAGAATATTAGCCTGAGACATAATATGAAAACGGTTTAAAGAAATTCAGTCTGATTTACAAATTAAAAATCCTGAAAGGTATCGCCGATACTGGGCGCACCGGTTTAGCCCGATTTTTGATAAATTCAGAAAAATCTCCAAAAATACCATAATATAGATAATACGATTCTAAAATATAAGGTGAAAACAGATTCTAAAAATTCAACTCTGTTTGTGAAATAAAAATCATAGAGCTGACTATCGATATCGGTGACACCGACTACGGAGATTTTTCAAAATAATCTAGAAAAATTCCAGAAAATTCTGAAATATCTAAAATATTAAAAAATAATATCTGAAACTGAAATCGGCTCAATCTGACTAGCAGAAAGGTCAAATCAATTTTATACGTTGTATCGAGTACTGATACTGTGATACGCACATCAAGGATCAGGGGGTTACACTTTTCTCCTCCTTTTCTTTTTCTTTCCTATCTCCTTCCAAATCTATCACTCTCTCCCCCTCTCCCTTTGCAACATGACCACCAGTGGCGGAGCTCTGGATGTTGCTGCCGGTGGTCGTCGTTGTCGCGCAGCCGTGTGGCTATGCCCAGGGCAGCAACACTGCCCTGCTGCCCTTTCTTCTTCTCTCTTATTCTCTCATTCTCTCTCTTCTATTGAATGTAAACCCACAAACCCAACACCCATTAACCCTTTAACCTAAAACCACTTATATTATTGGATTTGGTTTCGGGTTAAGAGAGAAACTCGACCCGTTAGCAACCCGATCCATTTTAAAACCAGTGAAAGGTAATTTTACGTAAAACCCTTTGTAAAGTTGAATATTTATAATTTAGATATTATTATTACGTATTTAACCCATATTTATTGATTTTAGTTTTGGGCTATACTGGAGTATTCGGACTCTGAATTGGACGATTTTGGAGCCGTTGCGACTGTAGGAAGACGAGCGACATCTTTGTACCACCTATGTGAGTGTTTTTTTATAAATTATATTTTATCAAGTTTAATGAAATTGATTGATTCTTTTACTTAATAAGTTGTGATTATGGGTAAATCACTGTAAATATTATTTAATAACTTGTAATTATCAAGAAATCATTGTAACAAAGATATACATAGTTTTATTGAACATAAACAATAAACAATGCTTTAATTTGTTTCATGATTTAATATAAAATATAGGTGATTATATTAGACTGTAAATTTAAGGAAATTCCAGATTATTAAAATAGTTGTGCAGAGTTTGAAAATATATATTTTCTAATAATTCCTTTATCAATAATATTAATTTTAATGAAACCGTTATAACTACTATTGATTTAGATATTTAGACATATGTTCATGTTACACATATCATCCTGACACTGTTATTGTTGCTAAACCATAGATACACTGAACATTATTTGAGTGTGAGTTGTCATGATTGTGGACACGTTATTACATGTATCTGTATCATAGTTACACAAACATTCTAGTACACTAGACATAATATTTCATGTAAATATCTGTTACACTAAATACTGTTATTTTATATAAATATCACCGTTATACAGAGTTACATATGACACTATTATTTCTTATTCATGTCCCACTGATATACGAATACACTATTTCACTGGATATCGTGATTTCATATATTTGTATCATCGCTACATGGATACTCTACACACAATTATATCATGTTCATATATCAATGTTACATGGATTCACCTGTATACATGCGTTGATTGTGTCTGCATTCTTATTACATGGATCACTGTTCATATTACATGGATTATGGCTACATGGATATTCCTGTATTTTCGTTACATGATTGTTTCCCGTTACTGATATCGATACTCCTATTATTGGATATGAGTGCCGTTGATATGCGACGTGTGAAACTAAGTGCCACGTGAATTTAAGCCACGGGGGCCACCTCTAGAATCCCACATCTTTTATTTTCTGTTTTCCGTTATCTTATTTCATGATATCAACATAGCTCATGTCCAGTTATCGTGTGACATGTATCATGCTCTGTTATTGTTCCTGATATATTGTGTACTTTAAATATATTAAATATAATATGGAGTTGGGGGAGATTTGACAGTCGACTACATCTTATCGGGTGGATGTACTGGATCTATGTTTATCCCACTGCACGGGATGGTAGTGATGGCTACAGATTGTATATAGCTCCATGAGTTACCGTTTCCCGTTTCCTGCTCCTCTCTTAGCGAAGGGCTCTGATCTCAGCAGCCAGGGGTTCGTTTACGACTGTGATCCCTGATATGCATGAGACACACCCACTCGATTAGAGTTCCTTGACCACTGAGTTTTCAATTAACATAATAAAATAGTATAAACAATAGTGACATCGGGAACACTTGTAATTTGGTCACTCTCTCTTTCGAATAATGGTACCCATATGCTATATTCGAGCGGGTTCGGCTATAGTGCGAGCTCCGGTATGAACTGCCAGTGGTATGAGACACTGAAAGAGATTGATTAAAATACCAGGCGGTACTGATTGTTATTATTATATAAATAACATTACTTGCCCGGTACATGTATATTACTATTCCGTTGTACTTGTTACTATTTCTGATATTTTATCCACTATCATGTCAACTGTATACCTTATTACACTTCCTGATATTTGTGACACTTTATGTGGTGACACACTATTCATGTATACATATACTCTATATTTTATATATTCTGTTTTATGTATACCCTGTAGATCATTACTGTATAATCATAACCTCGTGGTATGGTTATTATGCATACTTCATATCTACACGTTCATATTCATCACAACATCATTATACTACTTTATTATTAGAATAAACAAGAGATACAGAGTAATTAAAACTTGCTACATGTTACTTATACATTGATGTGATTAGAAATACTTGATACTGTATCATATTATGCATATTGAGAATAATATATAAATGGTACAACTCTATTGACTACAGTAACATAATTTCCCAAAGTAACTTAACTATTATTTTGGTAGTGCAGCCCGGACATATAAACAGATAATAATGATATAAAATTAGGTACTATTGTGATAATGACATTGTTATAACATTCTATGTATTGATGATTATAACACCTTATTCTCGGAATACGTACTTAGATACATATTCTGATTTTTCGATCATATTTTTGATTTAATTTTATATTTTTTTGTTTTATGATTATTTGTGCTATTTCTTTGTATTGGATCCGGATTCGTGAACTCGGAGCCAATCCTAGTCTGAACTGGAGACCCGATCCTAATATATTACTCGATTTGGTCTTTCTGGTAGTCAGATTTGATCAGTTTTAGTTTCAAATATCATTTTCTAATATTTTAGTTTTTTATGATTTTCTGAAAATTTTTAGAATTATTCTACAAAATCTTCAAAACCGGTGTCAATCGGTGTCGCTGACTGGTTCCTAGATTTTTTTAGTTTTCAAATGGAGTTGAATTTCTAGAAACGGCTTTTACATTACTTCTTAAAATTTTATTTTCTATCTAAATGCATTTTTTTGAGATTTTTCTGAATTTTTCGAATTTCGACCGGTTGGCCAAAGGCCCTGTCGACCGGGCGGTCGACTATTTTGGCCTGAAATGTTCACGGGTCGACCATTCAGTCGACTGTTCTGGCCTGAAACAGTTTCCTGTATGTATTTTGAATTTCAAATAATTTTCAAAATATTTTGTATTAGTTTAAGGGTAATGTAGCAGTGTATAGGTGATGAAATACATGTTCATACTTGTTATAAAATTTTGAAAAAATTGTAAGATATGTATAAAAAACAAACATGCAAAATACCAATACTATCAAAACTTATATTTTTCGAAATCTTGTATTGTGTGTGTAACACTTTGAGCATTACTACTATATTCTACACTTTAACAAACTATCTCTTACAAGGCTCTAGGTGACTACTAGATCTTCATTTGGGACTTCTCATTAGCGACGTTGAGTGTTTTGAGCTTTAATCCCGTATTTAAGTCTTCTTGAGTCTCCAACACCTTCCTTTAGAGGAAGAAAACTCCTTGAATTTTTAGAACCTTGAGATAAATTTAAATACTTGAACTTGATTAGTACAAATAATCACATATGTTTTGTTATCATCAAAACTATAAAACTGAGTGATTGTAACCTTGAGCCAACACTGCGACTATAGTCGCAGTCTTCGCAGTCCTCAAAAAAAGTCGCAGTCCTCACAAAAATGTCATATTTCTGAGTGTTTATTAGGACTGCGAATACGATCGCATGCCTCACAAAAATGACATGTTTTTGAGTGTTTATAGGACTGTGATTATGATCGCAGTTTCCACAAAATGCCGTGTTTTGAGTCTTTATAGGACTGCGATCATGATCACAATCCTCTTTATTAGTACTACGACCATGATCATAGTCCCATAAAATATCTTGTTTTTGTGTCTTTATTGTGGCCGCGATCATAATCACAGTCCTCACAAAAAAATAACTTCCCAGCTAGAATTATCGCAGTTCTTGCAAAATGCCCTAATTTTCAAATAATAGGAGGAGTGCGACCATATACGCAGTCTTGTCATAAAGGACTGTGACCATAGTCGCAGTTTTCACATAGGACTGCTAGCATGAGTCGCAGTCCTTGTATCAGCTTCACCATCATCAATAAACTCATGTTCACCGACATCGAATGATGCTTAAAATTTTCAGATCTAAAACGACATCTATCACAACACAAACAAAACTCATCGCGAGCACGAATAATCGAGAAGTGCAAAAGTTCGATCCCCCCAAAAATTAGTCTTGGGGCTTTACCCCCAAGGCCCCCGGGATGGGGCCTTCGTCCCCTTTCAATCCTCACGACGACCTGACTGTGCAGATCAATCCGCGAATTACTCTGTATGGAGATCATGATTGAGAGGAGAGCAACGTCGTGGACGATGTGAAAGTGCAAAAAGAAAATGAAAATATATAAAGAAGTGATTGTTAAGAGAAACCGTTTATGCTGACACGATGATGCTGTAGCGAATAAAAAAAATGAGGGGGTGAATTTTTTCTTAATTATGAAAGAAAGTATGTGGATGTAGCGAATTTTTTTTTTAAAAAGTGACATTTTGTTTTTTCCCTCCTTTCTTCCTCACTAATCGTCATCGTCAAATTTGACTTGATTCAAAATTAGTCCTGCTTTATCTGACTCGCCAAGTTGAACTGTTATAACTTACAATTTCTAATTTTGCGACACGCTTCAGGTGACGTGGTGCTTTCGGAAAGAGAGAAAAAATATTTACAAGATTAAGTTTTAAAAATAACAAGAAAGAACTTCTGTCTTTTTTTCAGTTTTTTTCCACCAACAAGCTCCACTAGCCACTTCTCCTGCCAGCTCACCGATATCCGCACCAACCAACAAAAACACATCCAGACCGTCAATTCTCAATCGAACCAACATGACTCATTCAGCGGCGGATCGTCCCTTCTCTCCCAAATTCCCCGAGCGCCAAACCCTTAAAATTTTTCAATCCCCAAAATCGAAACACCTCTATAAAATCCCTCGCTCTTCCGCGTTTCTCTCTTCACACCCAAATCACCACCAAACCCTAAGCCCCATTCTCTAATCAATCATCTTCAAGAAGAAGGAGCCATGTCTGGTCGCGGGAAGGGGGGCAAGGGGCTGGGCAAGGGCGGGGCCAAGCGCCACCGCAAGGTCCTCCGCGACAACATCCAGGGAATTACCAAGCCTGCCATCCGCCGCCTCGCTCGCCGCGGTGGTGTGAAGCGCATCAGCGGCCTCATCTACGAGGAGACGCGTGGCGTCCTCAAGATCTTCCTCGAGAACGTCATCCGCGACGCCGTCACCTACACCGAGCACGCCCGAAGGAAGACGGTGACGGCGATGGACGTCGTCTACGCCCTCAAGCGCCAGGGACGAACCCTCTACGGCTTCGGTGGCTAGGATTAGGGTTTAGGGTTTGCTTTTGTGGAAGTCGTCCCTGTGTAAGTTTCTTCTGAAATGAATGGTCAAGCTGTTAATCTTTCAGATCTGAAATGAAATGGCGTTGTTTTGACAACAAAATTTGAGTTCTTGGTTGTAGAAATTTCCTGATGGAAGGAAAAAGAGAATTATTTGGCTTTTTTGCCTTGATATATTACTTTTTCGATCTTATGTGTGATGGTGCGTTGTGATTAGAATCTCATCAGCTCGGTGACTAATGTTTCTTTTCTCGCTTAGCTTTGTTCGGTTCAATTTTCTCTCTCTCTCTCTTGGGGCTAATTGAACATTGTGCGCACACAATGTTTTATTTTGTCTAGTTTGAACGTTGAAGTTGATTCCTAAGATTGATTGTGAAGGGAAGTAGCCATTGGGATGTTGCTTGAACAAGTCTCAGGTTTTCTCTTTGAATTCAGACGATTCAAATCCTTGTTCAAACACTTTCTTGCGATTCTTCTCCATCTCTAATTCCCTTCTCCGTCTCCATCAGCAGACTCAACTTGTTACCTAAAACACCATGAAAGTCCATGTTAACCTATAGTTTTTAAAAGATTTTTTAAAGAAATTTCTACGGTTTTCTTGTCGGCAGACAATCTGGGGAGCGGATATTTCCATCAAAAAAAATTATGAAGGCACCCACATGTGATAAAAAAAACAAAAAGATAAAAAACCCTCTTCTCTCCTCCTCTTTCACCTTCTCCAACGACCCACTTGGCTTCCGCCCCTCCCTGGCCTCTGCCTCCGCCCGTTCTCCCTCCTCCCCCATCCCCGTCTCCTCCAACCACCACCACCCCCCCCCCCCCCCTCCCCCCCCTGATTTGGTTGTTCAGCCAGATTTGGTAGCCAGTTCCGGTCGAACAGCTAGGGGGGATGGGATGGGCGCAGGAATTGGAGGGGTCGTCGGAAAAAGAGGTAGGAGATAGAAGGAAGACACATTTTGAATTTTTTACCAATGGTGAAATTATTAAAAAAAAAAATAACGACACACTTGTAATAATTTACAGGATGTCCTTATAATTTTTTTGAAAAAAATATCCGCTCTCAGACATTTGCCCGCCCAAATCTCTTTTTCTATTTTTTATTAAATTATATATTATTTTCAGCAGTTGAATCTTGTTTGGATTTATGAAAGTGGGGAGAAAATGGTAAGTAAGAAAACTCATTACTCACTTTTTTTTGTTTTGTTTGCTTTGAATCGGAAAAAGAAATAAGAAATTTTTTTTGCCTTTTATTATTTTTTTAACGCTATTATTTTCTCACTCTCATAATGTTACAGTTAATTTTGTGGTCATGTAAATATCACTTGTAATGTGTTGAAGATTAATACATTAAAATTTAATGTTATGTAATCTCACTTGCAGTTTAGTTACAGTTCGAAATACTAATTCAGAAATAATATTTAATTTAATATTATCTTGTGATCAATTTTTTCATTTTCACTTCCACATTACTAATAATATACCAGAAAACATAATATATTTTTCCACTTATATTTTCACGTTACAATTAAACACCGAAAAGTTTATTTTCACAAATCTCAATTTCTCACTCTCAGTTCTCATTCATTTTACCCTCACTTTCATGAATCCAAACATGCCAAATAAAAAAGAATTAAAACAAGGAAAAGAAAAAAAATTTATAGCATTTTGCCACTATTTTCATTCATGACCATCGACTTGTTATATCACTTAGATCAAAATGATTGGTTTCAATGATCCTAATTTCTTGTGTTTTGTTTGAAATATAGGTCTTAGTCTTGTGCAAGCTGGAGTTAAATTCTAGATTTATTGTCACTGCCAAAGGACGTGTTTGGTTGCAAGGAAGTGGGCAGAAGTAAGGAAACATGAAAGTATAATTGCTCACTTCCTTATCTATCCAAATACCGGAAAAGAAAAATGAGAAAACATCATTTCTCTTTCTCTTTTCCCTTTTACACAATCACTTCCTCACTTTTACGGTGCTACAGTTAATTTTGTAATCATATATATCTCATTTGTAATAAGTTGTAACTCAAAACAGTTAATTTTGTAATCATATAAATCTCACTTGCATTCTAATTACAATCTAATTTTTATTTTTCTTAATTAATTTTTATTTTAGTATTATTTTGCGGTCAACTCTGCGGTCAACTTCTCCAATTTCACTTTCACATTACAATTTAAACATAAAAAAGAAATAATATTTTTCAAATCACACTTACCAACAACATTTAAATACCGAAAAACTCACTAATCAATTCTCAAGTTCCAAAGGGAACTATTACTACTTCCTCACTTCCACCCCTAATCAAACAGCCCCAAAGCGATTTTATCACTGTGAAACTTGCAATCTTAATTCATATTATGTTAAGTAAAAGAAAAAAAATCAAATTTTATTTAATGCAAAGATTTTTCATAAAAATCATAATTATATATGTTTTATGAGAGCACAAAAAGTTTACGATAGTATTTAATATATTCGAATCAGGCTTTCGAGTTTGACCCCCAGCCTTTTCCTTTAAGTTAATATTTATAATATATTCAAACCAGGGTTTCGAGTTTGAGGCACCGCCTTTCCCATTTAAAAAAAAAATCCGCCGCCGCCGCCGCCGCCGCCCCCCTGTGCCCCCTCGACTAGAAGGGGACGACCGCCGTTTTCGAGAAGCTCCTGAAGTTTACCGGCCAGGCCTGGCTCACATCGTCAACCGCCCCCCGATCGAGGGCCCCTCGGACGCCTCCCGCTACGTCTTCCGCCTCCGCAAGAACGGCGTCTAATACGCCTCCGACTCCCTCGTCCGCTGCGCCACCAACTTCAGCCGCGACCGCCTCCACTCCTCGGCACCGTCATCGGCAAGTTCACCAAGTCTGGCAACTTCCGCCTCTCAATCCACTCCCTCCACCTCCTCGCCGCCCACTCCCGCCGCAAGGTCTGGCTCAAGCCCACCGCCGAGATGATCTACATGTACGGAAACTCCGTTCTCAAGGGCGGCCTCGGCCGGATCACCGAGAACACTAAGGCTTTTGGTGTTCAGCATGAGCGACGTGCCACTGGGGTTCGGGGTCGCCGCGAGGGGAACGTAGGACTGCAGGAAGGCGGCGGCGGATGCAATCGTGGTGAATCATCAGGCGGATTTGGGGGGTATTTGAGGAATGAGGACGATCTCTGAAGGAAAAGGGAAGAAATTTCGGTATGTTTCTTTGGATTTTATTTTTTGACCCCATTATTTATTTAAGAGTTTAGGACAAAGATTCAAACTTTTTATTTTTTGGCTCAATTCCTATTGCTCTGGAATTAGTGGATTGTCATTATGTTTACAATGTCGCGAGCATAAAGTCTTTAATCAACTTTAGTTTTATCTGTTGTCCATCTCCAAAGGAGCCATGAACTTTATTTAGCTAGGGATTTGGGGGTGGTTTAATGGCTCGGTCTTGTGTTTAGGTGCCTTGGATTCAAGGCAAAAGCGTTTAAGCCATAGACCGCAGTGCCTTGGATCCTCATCTCATGAATGAATGCTAACTGGATGTTAGAGCTGCATGGCCATAGACCGCAGAACAAGACCGTTTGCCAACTTTTCGCCTCTGATTTTGTTATTAAAATATGAATAATTTTTTTTTTCAAAAAAAAAAAAAACCCTCTTTTTTAAAAATTCAAAATTCTACCTCCCCTAAAAGTATTTTTAGAAATCGCGTCAAATCGACGCCACGTCGGTGGCAAGACGGTTCGCCCTGCCAGTGTGACGCTCGCACGGTGTCAAACCATTTTTCGATTTGCTAATTTTTTTGACATATATTTGATCGTAACTCCTGTCGAGCGATATATATATATATATATATATATATATATATATATACATAGAGAGAGAGAGAGAGAGAGAGAGAGAGAGAGAGAAATGTATATCAGCCTGCAGCTAAGAGAACTCTCTCAGTCTGCGGTGACGTGGCTCAATTTTGTCACCCCACTAACTTGCGGTCCGCTTATGGGAAGAAGTTAAATTACTAAATACCCCTTATGAAAAACTACTCTTTCGGTAACTTTTCGTTATTGTTTATTATTATTTGCCCAAAAGACAATTTTTGGAGCGAACGTTGTCAGACTTAGCTTATTGTTTATAAATTACTTTTCCCCTTATTTCCTTACCTCTATTTGTCAGGTTTAGGTTCTCTTTTTCAGCCTGCGATTAACTTTTTTCAGAAAATATAAACTCTTTCCGAGCAATTTTTTATCCAAAATATTTAATGTCGACGTCTGAGCAGTCTACTGGCGATCTAAATATGGAAGATATTGCATCTGTTTCTACTTTCTCTCAGAATATTGAAAATCTTGAAGGGTTGACATCTTTGCATGCCGATTAACATGTTTTAATTGTTTCAATTTTTTAAAAATAATTTCTTAAATATTGAATTTTTCTCTTTACTCTATGTGGTACTGCGACGTATAACACATGTTTTAAAGTTTCAGAAATGCGACCGTATTAATGTTTGGTCGCAATTTTATTTGAAAATAATCTCCGGCTGTGAAATTTTTTTTTTTTGGTATGCTTCTTAGGTCGTAGTCTTTAGTAAGGAGTAATATAGATTTCTTCACATACGTATAACTGCGACTTAGGTCGCAGTCTTTAATAAGGAGTAATATAGATTTTATCTTGTATTTAAAATTTTTTTTTTGTAACTGCGACTTAGGTCGCAGTCTTTAGTAAGAAGTAATATAGATTTCTTCTCATACAGATAACTGCGACTTAGGTCGCAGTCTTTAGTAAGAAGTAATATAGATTTCTTCTCATACGGATAACTGCGACTTAGGTCGCAGTCTTTAATAAGAAGTAATATAGATTTTTTCTCATACGGATAACTGTGACTTTTGTCGCAGTCTTTAGTAAGAAGTAATATAGATTTCATTTCTTATGCGACCTTGGTCGCAGTTATATAACTTATATTTTAGACTACAGTGATATCTAAAAAATATTTATATATCTGTAATTCGTGTAATTGTTTTTTGTAGGATATGAATGCACATGGAGAAATGTCTGGAAGCTCAGATAAGTTTATAGGGAAACAGTTCCTGTCGGATATGGAATCATACAATTTCTACAATTCTTTTGCAAGGAATAGAGATTTTAGCGTGAGAAGAAAAGGTATAGATAAGTCACGGAAGCCTCCTTATGAGATTATTTGCAGAAAATTTTGCTGCAACAAGGAAGGTTTCAAGAAGTTGTGTGACAAAAGACAAGAGGGGTTTACAGTGCATCGTCGAATTGACACTAGAGTAGCTTGTCATGCTGAGATGTATGTCCGTCTTCGTTTATTATTTGACAGAAATTGGGTTATCACAAAATTTGTTGATAGTCATTCACATGAATTGTCAAGCCCGGATAAGGTACATCACCATTACTCTCACCAGACTCATCGTTCAAAGATTAGCAGAAGCATTATGAGCAATCTGGTTGATGTGGGAATGCGGCCTTCAAATATTTCCCGCGTTGTGAATACAATGAGCCAGGGAGAAGGCTGTGAAGAAGTGAGCCCGCAACAAGTTATTGATTTCACTCGTCAACGTAGAAATAACTGCGGTCATGAGTTTATTGCTATTATTAAATATTTTCAAGAGAAAGCCGAGACCGATCCAGAATTTTTATTTTCAAGTGAAGTCGATAACGCGGGCACACTTAGAAGCATTTTTTGGGCTGATGGAAGAGCTATTTCCTCGTATCTGAGGTTCTGTGATGTGCGTTTTTGACACAACATATAGAACTAATCACTTGAGCTTGCCATTTGTTCCATTCACTGGAATAAATCATCACCGGCAGTCAATTTTGTTCGGTTGTGCATTGCTTGCTGATGAGCAGAGGGATACTTTTGTTTGGCTATTCAAAAAATGGCTCAAGTGCATGCATGTAGTTGAACCGAAGCTGATTATTACTGATCAGGATGCGCAGATTGGTGACGCCATCAAGATTGTTTTCCCAACTTCTCGGCACCGTTACTGTTTCTGACATGTGCGGAAACATATTGCCGGGCAACAAATCCCAATGGCAAACAAGTATGGAGAAGATATGGTCTCCGATTTTCATGCTTGGTACACCTCCCGTGATATAAGCACTTGTGAGGAACGATGGCGTATGATGAATGAAAAATATCATTTAGAAGAAGAAGATGACAGTTGGTTGATGAAGATGTACATGCTTCGTGGACATTGGGTTAATGCATATCTCAAGGATGTTTTCTGTGCTGGAATGACAACCAGTCAGAGGTCCGAGAGTATTAATTCCTTCTTTGATGGTTTTGTTAACGCAAACACGAAACTAGTAGAATTTGTTCACCCATATGATAAAGCTGTTGCTGCCCGTCGTACATCTGAATCTCTTCAAGATTTTTGGGGTTTGAATTCTGTGCCCAATTGTACATCGAATCTATATGAGATACAAGTTTCGAAGTTGTATATGCCGAAGATTTTTCAGTTGTTCCAAAAGGAAGGGGCAGTTGTAATGACACTGTTTTCAGAAGAGGTGGAACATGACAAACCTGGATCAACATATTTGCTTGGTAATTTTTCAGAATCAAAAGACAGCTGGGAAAAGGTCAGTTATGATAAGCGTGAGGAACTTCATGTTTCTTGTAGTTGCTCGTTATTTGAAACAGAGGGTATTCTATGTAGACATATTCTGTGTATTTTGTGGCGCAGTCACGTTACACATATACCGGAATCATATATACTTCAGAGATGGAGGTTGGATGCTCGTTACAAAAACGTTGCAATTGAAAATGGCATGAAGGCTTTTCCCAGTTCAAGGCACTCCACGGACGGCTAGATTGTGGACAATTCGTTCAAAATTTAATGCAATTCTTGACATGATTGCTGATTCTGATATCCATCTTTCAAAGTTGGAGGCAGTTTTGGAAAGTTTTGCCTAAGATACCACTAGAGAATACAGAGCCATGTCAGGAAATGATCATTCATCACAACCTAAAATTGCGGTTGGTTCCAGTGGATCCATTGTCGTATTGCGAGATGGTGAAGAATTGAATATACGTGATCCAATTGGTACTGTACCAACCAAGGGGAGGCCTAGAGCTGCATCCAGGCTTAAGTCTGATTTTGAAGATTCTATATATCAGAAGGAAGTTAAGCATCGAAGATGTGGTAACTGCCAAGAGCTGGGCCATTACAGGACTGGTTGTCCGTTAATGGTATTACATTAAACCTGTTAATTATTTTTTAAATAATGATTTATCTTTAAAATTCTTACTATTTATTTTTTATTGGCAGAAGAAGTAGGTTTGGGTTGCCTCCATCTTGAAGGAATAAAGACTTCAATTTTTCATGAAGTGCGACTAGGGTCGCACAGTGTACAGAGATTAAGTCGCAGTCTGCCACTAGCGTGTTATTATAATCAGATTTATTATCATTCTTTGATTTCTACTGTATTTTTTTGTAAGTAGTTGTACTTTAAAGTTTTACTACTACAAAATTCTCCTATATAGTTTAATTTTTTGTATATAATGTAGTCAGAGACTTTGGTCGCAGTGTACATGGTTAATTGCGACTAAGGTCGCAGTGTTGTTATTTATAAAGAGGGCCAGCATTTGCAATCTAGGGTCGCAGTACTTGGAATGCGACTTAGATCGCAGTACGTTAGGTAGGTGTTTCCTTTATATTAACATGCATAGCGATCAAGGTCGCAGTGTTGTTGTTGATTAAGACTAAAGACCAGCAACTGCGATCATGATCGCTGTGTATTTTATTAAGACTGCGGCCAGCAACTGCGACCTAAGTCGCAAGCTTCATTTTAATATTTGATTCGGTTGAAATAATTTAATTATTAACTGCGACATTGGTCGCAGTATATTCGTTTAACGTAAAATATTTAAAATGAAGTTTTGTAACAATTGTACAGCATTTCAACCAAGACATAGTAGTAAAAACTGTAATTAATACAATTAACCTTAGAAAACAGAGATATATATTTAAAAAAAACAAAATACAAATTTTAAACTTCTAATCCTCGTCATCACCATCATAATCAGATTCGTCGTCAATAGTATGACCGCTTTCGTCTTCCGTATCGCTTTCTGTCCCTTCCACCTCTTCAGCGACAATCTCCTCTTCGCTTTCTTCCTCTTCAAGTATGTATTTTGGTTCACCAATGAACTCCCAGAACGGGTCGTCTGTATCAAGCTCATCCTCTGACCCGTAGCGAGGCATATCTTCAGAACTATATATCCAATCATCATTAGATGATTGGCTTCTTTCCGGTGAAGACGGTGGAGAAGACATTTTTGAATCTAATTCCGAGCAGTGAGAGTAACGAGTTTTAGCAAAAACAATTTAGTATGTTTATAATCCTGTCCTGATGACCTTTTATATACTTTTAATCCCGGAATTCCAAAAGATTTAAGTTCTCGGACCACGTGAATATCTCCCAAATTTATTTTCTACCTTTTCTCAAAAATTATATACTTCCTAGGTGACTGTTCAGTTATCCAAAACAGTTTAAAAGTTAATGCACTATAACTTTAAATTACTTTGAACTCCAAAACAGTTCATTATTGCGACCATAGTCGCATTGGGAACTGATAAATGATTAAGTAACTGCGACCATTATCGCTGACTCGATTAAAGTATCGCCGTATAAGGAAACGCTGTAACTCAAACAGGTCAATACTGCGACTTTGGTCGCAGTACAATCGCTGAACGCATGTTTGTTTCTAATATCAATACGCAATAGTAAAATCCAAGGTGTAACAAATGTAGATTGGAAATAATCAATGGAACTTATAATAAATAAATGTATAGAAATGTTTATAAATTAAATCAACAAAACAAAAAATTATTTAATGAATTGCAATTGCAATTATTTTTACATTTATAAAATAAAAAATTGTGGTATATCAATAATTTGTCAACTGTCAGTCTTCAAATGTCATCCTTCGTATCATTTCTGTTTCTTCATCCCAACTCTTCTCTCTATCTGCAAGTATCATGTATGCAAGCTCACTTCTTAGTCTCTGTACATCAGCATCCGTAACAGTATCAACAACTGCTGGACTAGCAGACGCTATGCTTTCCATGTACTTGCATACATATACAGCGCAATCAACACTGAAATATCCATAGAGTAATCATTAAATGAAATTAGATTTTTGTACTAAAAAAAGGTAGAAAATATGAAAGGTAAGGAGATGTCAAAAATTTATATACCTGTTTGCTTGTTGGGGGCATCTTGTGTATTTTATATTAGTTTTTCTCATTAATTTATTGCAATCAATCTCAAAAATCTGTAATAATCTTTCTTTCTGCAATTCAATAGGAACAAAAATTAGTATTAATCAAATTAAATGCAAGTTTCCAGTAATCGAAATATTAAATTTCAACTCACCATTATTCTTGCATCTTTTTGGTAAAGGTTTAATATACTACTTTTTTGTCAGCTGGGACCAAAGAGTTGTAAAAAATCCACTCTTAGGTATCGCGATCAAATACCAACAAGGTCCAGTGAAATCTCGGATCGTCGGCACTATGTTTGTGATTGATCGGGAAGAACATGTACTGCACATCAGCTGTCCAGTTTTTCAACAGCTGCTGCTTGATGAAATGATCTTCCAGATCTTCACTTTTATTTACAACACCGTGCTGCGGACAAGAAAAAAATAAAAAATATATAAAATGAGTTAGTCGCAGTACATTTTAATTATAAACTGCGACCTTAGTCGCAGTACATGAGCTAGTAGCAGTACTGCGATTAACTCATTTTATATATTTTTTATTTTTTTCTTGTCCGCAGCACGGTGTTGTAAATAAAAGTGAAGATCTGGAAGATCATTTCATCAAGCAGCAGCTGTTGAAAAACTGGACAGCTGATGTGCAGTACATGTTCTTCCCGATCAATCACAAACATAGTGCCGACGATCCGGGATTTCACTGGACCTTGTTGGTATTTGATCGCGATACCCAAGAGTGGATTTTTTACAACTCTTTGGTCCCAACTGACAAAAAAAGTAGTATATTAAATCTTTACCAAAAAGATGCAAGAATAATGGTGAGTTGAAATTTAATATTCGATTACTGGAAACTTGCATTTAATTTGATTAATACTAATTTTTGTTCCTATTGACATTGCAGAAAGAAAGATTATTACAGATTTTTGAGATTGATTGCAATAAATTAATGAGAAAAACTAATATAAAATACACAAGATGCCCCCAACAAGCAAACAGGTATATAAATTTTTGACATCTCCTTACCTTTCATATTTTCTACCTTTTTTAGTACAAAAATCTAATTTCATTTAATGATTACTCTATGGATATTTCAGTGTTGATTGCGCTGTATATGTATGCAAGTACATGGAAAGCATAGCGTCTGCTAGTCCAGCAGTTGTTGATACTGTTACGGATGCTGATGTACAGAGACTAAGAAGTGAGCTTGCATACATGATACTTGCAGATAGAGAGAAGAGTTGGGATGAAGAAACAGAAATGATACGAAGAATGACATTTGAAGACTGACAGTTGACAAATTATTGATATACCACAATTTTTTATTTTATAAATGTAAAAATAATTGCAATTGCAATTCATTAAATAATTTTTTGTTTTATTGATTTAATTTATAAATATTTCTATACATTTATTTATTATAAGTTCCATTGATTATTTCCAATCTACATTT
The DNA here is from genome assembly GCA_038442645.1 of Agave tequilana. Classification (NCBI taxonomy): domain Eukaryota; kingdom Viridiplantae; phylum Streptophyta; class Magnoliopsida; order Asparagales; family Asparagaceae; genus Agave; species Agave tequilana. The sequence goes on from JAVJIF010002134.1 coordinate 43,400, forward strand.
GTTACACCTTGGATTTTACTATTGCGTATTGATATTAGAAACAAACATGCATTCAGCGATTGTACTGCGACCAAAGTCGCAGTATTGACCTGTTTGAGTTATAGCGTTTCCTAGTCGCACTTCATGAAAAAATAATATAGTAGAAATCAAAGAATGATAATAAATCTGATTATAATGACACGCCAGTGACAGACTGCGACTTAATCTCTGTACACTGTGCGACCCTAGTCGCACTTCATGAAAAATTGAAGTCTTTGTTCCTTCAAGATGGAGGCAACCAAAACCTACTTCTTCTGCCAATAAAAAATAAATAGTAAGAATTTTACAGATAAATCATTATTTAAAAAATAATTAACAGGTTTAATGTAATACCATTAACGGACAACCAGTCCTGTAATGGCCCAGCTCTTGGCAGTTACCACATCTTCGATGCTTAACTTCCTTCTGATATATAGAATCTTCAAAACCAGACTTAAGACTGGATGCAGCTCTAGGCCTCCCCTTGGTTGGTACAGGACCAATTGGATCACGTATATTCAATTCTTCACCATCTCGCAATACGACAACGGATCCACTGGAACCAACCGCAGTTTTAGGCTGTGATGAATGATCATTTCCTGACATGGCTCTGTATTCTCTAGTGGTATCTTGGTAAAACTTTCCAAAACTGCCTCCAACTTTGAAAGATGGATATCAGAATCAGCAACCATGTCAAGAATTGCATTAAATTTTGAACGAATTGTCCACAATCTAGCCGTCCGTGGAGTGCCTTGACTGAGAAAAGCCTTCATGCCATTTTCAATTGCAACATTTTTGTAACGAGCATCCAACCTCCATCTCTGAAGTATATATGATTCCGGTATATGTGTAACGTGATTGCGCCACAAAATACACAGAATATGTCTACATAGGATACCCTCTGTTTCAAATAACGAGCAACTACAAGAAACATGAAGTTCCTCACGCTTATCATAACTGACCTTTTCCCAGCTGTCTTTTGATTCTGAAAAATTACCAAGCAAATATGTTGATCCAGGTTTGTCATGTTCCACCTCTTCTGAAAACAGTGTCATTACAACTGCCCCTTCCTTTTGGAACAACTGAAAAATCTTCGGCGTATACAACTTCGAAACCTGTATCTCATATAGATTCGATGTACAATTGGGCACAGAATTCAAACCCCGAAAATCTCGAAGAGATTCAGATGTACGACGGGCAGCAACAGCTTTATCATATTGGTGAACAAATTCTACTAGTTTCGTGTTTGCGTTAACAAAACCATCAAAGAAGGAATTAATACTCTCGGACCTCTGACTGGTTGTCATTCCAGCACAGAAAACATCCTTGAGATATGCATTAACCTAATGTCCACGCAGCATGTACATCTTCATCAACCAACTGTCATCTTTTTCTTCTAAATGATATTTTCATTCATCATAGGCCATCGTTCCTCACAAGTGCTTATATCACGGGAGGTGTACCAAGCATGAAAATCGGAGACCATATCTTCTCCATACTTGTTTGCCATTGGGATTTGTTGCGCGGCAATATGTTTCCGCACATGCCAGAAACAGTAACGGTGCCGAGAAGTTGGGAAAACAATCTTGATGGCGTTATCAATCTGCGCATCCTGATCAGTAATAATCAGCTTCGGTTCAACTACATGCATGCACTTGAGCCATTTTTGGAATAGCCAAACAAAAGTATCTCTCTGCTCATCAGCAAGCAATACACAACCGAACAAAATTGACTGCCGGTGATGATTTACTCCAGTGAATGGAGCAAATGGCAAGCTCAAGTGATTAATTCTGTATGTTGTGTAAAAAACGATCACATCACAGAACCTCAGATACGAGGAAATAGCTCTTCCATCAGCCCAAAAAATGCTTCTAAGTGTGCCCGCGTTATCGACTTCACTTGAAAAGAAAAATTCTGGATCGGTCTCGGCTTTCTCTTGAAAATATTTGATAATAGCAATAAACTCATGACCGCAGTTATTTCTACGTTGACGAGTGAAATCAATAACTTGTTGCAGGCTCACTTCTTCACAGCCTTCTCACTGGCTCATTGCATTCACAACGCGGGAAATATTTGAAGGCCGCATTCCCACATCAACCAGATTACTCATGATGCTTCTGCTAATCTTTGAACGATGAGTCTGGTGAGAGTAATGGTGATGTACCTTATCCGGGCTTGACAATTCATGTGAATGAGTATCAACAAATTTTGTGATAACCCAATATCTTCTGTCAAATAATAAACGAAGACGGACATGCATCTCAGCAGGACAAGGTACTCTAGTGTCAATTCGACGATGCGCTGTAAGCCCCTCTTGTCTTTTGTCATACAACTTCTTCAAATCTTCCTTGTTGCAGCAAAATTTTCTGCAAATAATCTCATAAGGAGGCTTCCGTGACTTATATGTACCTTTTCTTCTCACGCTAAAAGCTCTATTCCTTGCAAAAGAATTGTAGAAATTGTATGCTTCTATATCCGACAGGAACTGTTTCCCTATAAACTTATCTGAGCTTCCAGACATTTCTCCATGTGCATTCATATCCTACAAAAAACAATTACACGAATTACAGATATATAATATTTTTTAGATATCACTGTAGTCTAAAATATAAGTTATATAACTGCGACCAAGGTCGCATAAGAGATGAAATCTATATTACTTCTTACTAAAGACTGCGACCAAAGTCGCAGTTATCCGTATGAGAAGAAAAATCTATATTACTTCTTACTAAAGATTGCGACCTAAGTCGCAGTTATCCGTATGAGAAAAAATCTATATTACTTTTTACTAAAGACTGTGACCTAAGTCGCAGTTACAAAAAAAATTTTAAATACAAGATGAAATCTATATTACTCCTTATTAAAGACTGCGACCTAACTCCCAGTTATACGCATGTGAAGAAATCTATATTACTCCTTACTAAAGACTGCGACCTAAGAAGCATACCAAAAAAAAAAAGATTTCACAGCCGGAGATTATTTTCAAATAAGATTGCGACCAAATATTAATACGGTCGCATTTCTGAAACTTTAAAACATGTGTTATACGTCGCAGTACCACATAGACTAAAGAGAAAAGTCTCAATATTTAAGAAATTGTTTTTAAAAAAATTGAAACAATTAAAACCTGTTCATCCGCATGCAAAGATGTCAACCCTTCAAGAATTTCAATATTCTGAGAGAAGTAGAACCAGATGCAATATCTTCCATATTTAGATCGCCAGTAGACTGCTCAGACGTCGACATTAAATATTTTGGAGAAAAAATTGCTCGGAAAGAGTTTATATTTTCTGAAAAAAGTTAATCGCAAGCTGAAAAAGAGAATCTAAACCTGACAAATAGAGGTAAGAAAATAAGGAGAAAAGTAATTTATAAACAATAAGCTAAGTCTGACAACGTTCGCTCCAAAAATTGTCTTTTGGGCAAATAATAATAAACAATAACGAAAAGTTACCGAAAGAGTAGCTTTTCATAAGGGGTATTTAGTAATTTAACTTCTTCCCATAAGCGGGCCGCAAGTTAGTGGGGTGACAAAATTGAGCCACGTCACCGCAGGCTGAGATACATTTCTCTTAGCCTGCGGTGATGTGGCTCAATATCTGTCACCACACTAACTTGCGGGTCGGTTATAGGAAGAAATTAAATTACTAAATACCCCTTATTAAAAGCTACTCGTTTCGTAACTTCCGTTATTGTTTATTATTATTTTCCCACAACGCAATTTTTTGACCGCTTGTCTTTAATATTATAAGGGAATAAAAAATTAAAAACTTTAGACCAATGATTATTTTAATATTATAAGGGAATACAAAATAAATCATTTTTAAAATACTGCGACCAAGGTGGCATAAAACTACGGTGCAATTATAACGAACTGCGACCCGGGTTGACACTGCGACCAAAGTCGCATAAGCTTACAGTGCAATTATAAAGAACTGCGACCCTGGTCGACACTGCGACCAAGGTCGCATAAGCCTACAGTGCAATTATAAACTACTGCGACCCGGGTCGACACTGCGACCAAGGTCGCATCAACCTACAATGCAAATATAAACAACTGCGACCCTGGTCTACACTGCGACCAAGGTTGCATAAACCTACAGTGCAAATATAAACAACTGCGACCCGGGTCGACACTGCGACCAAGGTCGCATAAACCTACAGTGTAAATATAAACAATTGCGACCCGGGTCGACACTGTGACCAAGGTCGCATAAACCTACAATGCAAATATAAACAACTGCGACCCTGGTCTACACTGCGACTAAGGTCGCATAAACCTACAGTGCAAATATAAAGAACTGCGACCGGGAATGAAAAATATATGACGTTAAATATACTATGACCATGGTCGCATGACTCTAAAACGCGTATTGAAACAACTGCGACCCAGGTCGGCAAAGTAGGGAATAAAAAACAAAGGATGTTTCATAAACTGCGACCATGGTCGCATTCATCTACAACGTAAAGTCCAAAAAAAATAAAAATTTTAAAACTATGAACTAAGTCGGACAGATCTGGAACTATAATTTTAACAACTGCGACCCAGATCGTCATATAGTGTATGAAAAAAAAATTTTGGTTAAAAAACTATTAGCAAGGTCGCATATATCTACATCATTATTCCAAACAACTGCGACCATGGTTAAAATATAAGGAAATGAAAAAACTTGAAAAAATCGAATTTTGTTACTGTTTTACAAAATTTATAAATTTAAAATTTTTAAAAGGAAATATTTTACATAAGGTAAAAAGTTGTGACGGAGGGTATTTTCGTCAAATACAAAGTTGAGGTGACCGAGATTAAATTAGGCGGGATTTTTCAAGTTTTTGTCCGCTAAAATTTATGAGAAGTTTGTGGCTATTATGTTGCCATGTCCCGCCGGCTGAGAAACTCTCTCAGCCGTTGGCTGAGAAAAATGTATATCAGCCGATGGCTGAGAGAACTCTCTCAGCCTGCGGTGACGTGGCTCAATATCTGTCACCGCACTAACTTGCGGGCCGGTTATAGGAAGAAATTAAATTACTAAATACCCTTGTTAAAAGCTACTCGTTTCGTAACTTCCGTTATTATTTATTATTATTTCCCCACAACGCAATTCTTTGACCGCTTGTCTTTAATATTATAAGGGAATAAAAAAATTAAAAACTTTAGACCAATGATTATTTTAATATTATAAGGGAATAAAAAATAAATTATTTTTAAAATACTGCGACCAAAGGTGGCATAAAACTATGGTGCATATATAACGAACTGCGACCCGGGTCGACACTGCGACTAAGGTCGCATAAGCCTACAGTGCAATTATAAAGAACTGCGACCCTGGTCGACACTGCGACCAAGGTCGCATAAGCCTACAGTGCAATTATAAACTACTACGACCCGGGTTGACACTGCGACCAAGGTCGCATCAACCTACAATGCAAATATAAACAACTGCGACCCTGGTCGACACTGCGACCAAGGTCGCATAAACCTACAGTGCAAATTTAAACAACTGCGACCCGGGTCGACATTGCGACCAAGGTCGCATAAACCTACAGTGTAAATATAAACAATTGCGACCCGGGTCGACACTGTGACCAAGGTCGCATAAACCTACAATGCAAATATAAACAACTGCGACCCTGGCCTACACTGCGACTAAGGTCGCATAAACCTACAGTGCAAATATAAAGAACTACGACCGGGAATGAAAAACATATGACGTTAAATATACTATGACCATGGTCGCATGACTCTAAAACGCATATTGAAATAACTGCGACCCAGGTCGGCAAAGTAGGGAATAAAAACAAAGGATGTTTCATAAACTGCGACCATGGTCGCATTCATCTACAACGCAAAGTCCAAAAAATAAAATTTTAAAACTACGAACTAAGTCGGACAGATCTGGAACTATAATTTTAACAACTGCGACCCAGGTCGTCATATAGTGTATGAAAAAAAATTTTGGTTAAAAAACTATTAGCAAGGTCGCATATATCTACATCGATTATTCCAAACAACTGCGACCATGGTTAAAATACAAGGAAATGAAAAAACTTGAAAAAAAATCGAATTTTGTCACTATTTTACAAAATTTATAAATTTAAAAATTTTTAAAAGGAAATATTTTACATTAGGTAAAAAGTTGTGACAGAGGGTATTTTCGTCAAATACAAAGTTGAGGTGACTGAGATTAAATTAGGCGGGATTTTTCAAGTTTTTGTCCGCTAAAATTTATGAGAAATTTGTGGCTATTATGTTGCCACGTCCCGCCGGCTGAGAAACTCTCTCAGCCGTCGGCTGAGGTACAGTAACCCCATATATATATATATATATATATATATATATATATATATATATATATATATATGGCTCGTCTGAGGTTGCGGTCCTCGGACCAGCCAAAATTTATTTATTTTTTTAAATTTCAGTTGGTCGGTTTGCAAACCTCTGCTGAGCGGTATATTTTATTTTTTACTCTCTCTCTCTCCCCCTCTCCCCCTCTCCCCCCCTCTCCCTCCTCTCTCCCTCTCGCCTCTAATGCGCCCGTCAGGCACAGCGACACGAAGCGGCCGTCGCCACCGCCCTCCTCGCCTTCTCAGGCTAGTATCAGCAACGCAACAGTAGCTGTGTTGCGCGTTGTTGCCACCAGCCTTGTTGCCGCTGACTACGTCGTTGGTGGCCGCGTCGTCGCAGGTCCAGTCGTGACCGGTGGGCGCGTTAGACTAGAAGAGGGGGGAGAGGAGGAAGAGAGAAAATAAACAAATACAATATGTAACGCTCGGCCAGGGTTGCCAACCCCGGTCGAGCGAATTAAAAAAAATGTAAAATTTGGTTGGTCTGGGGATGGCAACCCCGGACGAGAAAAAAAATTACTCGGTCAGGGTTGGCAACCCCGGCCTAGCGAATATAGGGCAAAAAAAGGTTCAACCATGGGCGAACAGAACAATAGTCCAATGCCCGCGCCACGCTGCCGGACCCAGCTGATGTGGCACTGACGTGGCTCGTCAGAGATCAATTTCTGAAAATATTTTTTGGACAGGTCGATTTTTTGAATTATTTTGAAGAGAAAGGGTTTTCACGAAAAATGCCCTTAAAATATGAACTTCAAGGTGACACATGTGCATGGAGAAATAGATTTTTCCGGTGCAAACAGTGCCTTCAGATAAAAAGATTATGGCTACTGGGATCCTTTAAATTCAGGGCTGTATAGGTTCAAACTTCAAAGATTTTATGTTCTGTAACTGGTTTGGACAACTCTTTGGATTTTCAGATCCAGGTAAGGGGTGGCCAATGGGGCGGGTCAACCCGCGTCGACCCGCCCCGCCCCGCACTGTGCGACTCATTGGAGTCGCACAGTGCGGGTCACGGGTCAACCCGCACCCGCCCCGTTTAGGGGCGGGTCAGAACGGGTTGACCCGTCCCGTTTACACGGGACGAATCCGATTCGTCCCGGGACGAATCACGGGACGAATCGGGTCGGGGAAAATTTCCCCGACCCCCCTTCTTTTTTATTTTAGTCCAATATTTTTATATTACCGTTAGAGAGGAAAATTACTCTGCGGCCCCTGGATTCAAATTTAATTTTTTAAAACCCTAAACGGCTCAAAAAGAGCCGTTGGGGGGTGAAAAAGAGGGTGCCACGTGGCACCCTCTTTTTCACCCCCCAACGGCTCAAAATGGGTCGTTGGCCCTTAAAAAAAAAAAAACCTAACCTCTAATCCTAGAAAGAAACTCTTCAGGAGCAGGTTCATTTGATGAACTTAATTTATATTTGAACACAATGCCTGCTGAAATAAATGAAAATGATGATGAATCATGGGAAACATTTGATGTTTTGTCATAGTGGAAAGAACAGAGAAAATAATTTCCTGTTCTTTCTACTATGGCCCGAGATATACTAACACCTCCGGCCTCTACAGTAGCGTCCGAGAGCGCATTTTCTGCAGGTGACAGAGTTTTGATACCCTGGAGGAGCAGGCTGACGCCGAAACACTTGGAGATGGCTGTTTGCTTAAAGGAGGTTCGATCCAGAAAGACGCACACAAGGAAAAACTATTCTAGATGAAGAATTTGAACAGGACGATGATGACGAGTAGAGAACCACCAGAGTTTTTTATGTACATATTATGAGATGAGCACCAGAGTTTTGTTATGTATATTATACGAGATGAGTTTTATGTACATTATATATGTGATGAGCAGATTGGTATATGATTTTTTCATATTAATAAAATAATTTGCCTTACAAAAAACTTGTAATTAGTGGATATCAATTCTATTTTTTTATAATTTTAGACATTTTTTAAATTTTTCCTCTTTTTTTACTATTTTTCCCTAATTTCTTTATAACTTTAAATTTAAAAATTTAAGAAATTTCGAATTAAAAAAAAAAAAATTGCCGAGACGGGTCCAACCCGTCTCGGCGAATCCGGTAACGAATCGGGTCAGGAGACCCGATTCGTTACCCATGTTTTCAACCCGTCCCGTCGAACCCGTGACGAGACGGGTCCAACCCGTCTCGTCACGGATTCGTTGGCCTGACGGGACGAATCAACCCGATTCGTCCCGTTGGCCACCCCTAGATCCAGGGGAGCTCTATGCGGCAGGTAACTGATTTTTAAAAGCAGATAGTCATCACTGTTTGATCAACCAAAAAAAAAAATGGTGGAAGAACTTGAATAATGATAGCTAGCATTGATCTTTCATGATTGTCCTAAGTTTGCCAGGGAAGAACTGTCATATGCTTCTATTCTCAACCTTTATGTATTTTAGAAGTTCCTCCACTTTTATGTTATCCAAAAGTTTCTTTGCATTATCACGAACAACTTATTAGTAACTATGGACTTAGGATGATAAACGTTGATCACTGGTGTTGGTTGTGCTTCTCTCTTCCTAGTTCCACCATTTAAGTGGCGACATTCTGGTACTCTCTGGTGACTAAGGTAAATGAGGAGATTATCCTCGAGTCAAATTGTTGACTGAAGAGCTTGTGTAGTCAATTGCTGGCCGAGGTGGCTGAGGCATGGATGAAACACTGGGCTGATTGGCATTGTTAAGATGTGTCTGGATATATATATATCCCTGCAGAGACCTGAGACGTAAGCAGATCAGCGAGTAGGCTAGGTTTTCTCTCTTTTAGTGTAGTGTAGTGTTGCTGTTGACTAGGTCGTACATGCTTACTCGATGAGGCTTTGTGGTCTCAGGGATGCTTGTGATGTCAAGGAAGCAATGTGGTCCTTTGTCGCTTGTCCATCTGGCGGTTGAAGTGCTTCTTGCGTGTCTAATGACATGGGTTGGCGTCCTTGTGAACTAATTAGTTAGCCTGGTAACACAGGATAATATTTGTGTTATAAATATTCAAAGAGTTTAAAATTTTGCTGCAATGTTAATCCTTGCTCAGGAGAAAATTAAGTCAGCTTCTCCGTATTCTGAAAGAATATTGCGACCTTGACTTGAAAGTAGTAACAAAGAAAAATGCACTGCAGAAGAACCTGTTTAGGATAATCAATGAGCTATCTATAAACATGAACATCATTTCAGGAAAGTTGCAAAAGAGAACTCAATAATTATTAAGAAAGCGGCTATTTATTATAGCCTAAAATTTTCTTCTGGTAAAAGATCTGGACAGGGTAGAGCGTATCAAGTTAGGGCAAGTTAAAAGAGCGCAGGGGAGACCGAAGAAAATATGGATGGAGGTAATACGATAAGATATAGAGGCTAAAGGTCTTAGTGAAGGCATATTGCTCGATAGGAATGGGTGGAGAAAGCTGATTCATGTGCCTGATCCGGCATAATTCTCTTTTGGTTCATGTAGCCTGCCCCAAATACTTGGGACAAATGGCTTCGTTGTTGTTGTTGTTGTTGTAAAAGATCTGGGTAGGGGAACCTGGAGTCTGTATATTGGCAGGACTTGCTTGAAATTATTCTGTGGCTGTTTCAGGCTGAGCCATAATATAATGCCATGATATCTAAGGCATTTCCGAATAACAGCTGTTTATAAACAAGTAGGTTCAGTTTAAGCACACGCAAAAATATTAGACTGGTGTTAGTTTGGTGGTGTATGGACAAAATTTCTCTATTAGCCTTTCATCTTTAGCCCATCCTAGTAGTCCAGTCTAATGTAGCAGTCCATCCCAAGCCTGAAGAAGACACACTTGGAGATTTTGTGAACTAATTAGTTATAAGATGATTACTTTTGTAAGATGTCACTAGAGTAGTAGGGTAAACAGAGCAGATGCACGATGAATATAGGTATTACCACATTCGTATTTCTGTTCTTCTTGCAGATATGGTATGAATTTGGATACTATCCATACACCAAACTATTCGTACTTCAAAAAACTTAAACGCTGACAATTAGTTTGTTATTCTTCTCATTCATTGCAGGGTACCAGGTGCCAGATATATTCACTCTCTTGGCAAAGTAATCCCTTGTCATTTTGTTAGTATTGTCAGTTGTGGTGCATTTCTAAAATTTGTTAACTTTGGGGCCTACGACAGACTTTTGTTACATGTTCAACGTTTTCTCACTGCCACCCCCTTTCCTTTGTGCTTCTGAGACATGACATTGTCATCATTTGGTGTTTACACCCTGGCTGCTGTCAAATGAAGATACATTATTCATTTGGTGCTTACACCCCTGCTATATGCCATTATTCATTAATTCATTTCAGTCGAGAAGGTACCCATTAGGAGAGACTTTCAATTTCTGGGCTTATTGTGGGTGATTCAAATCAAATGCAGATGCATTTGTGTGGCTATCAATTCATGGTGCATTACGTTTTCGGAAGAAGTTTACTATTTTAATCGTTTTTTTAAAAATAAAGTACGTAGCCTGGTGCAAGTGGGATCTGAACTTTTAAACATTTTGCCTATTGCAAAGAAGTTTTATCACTGTATTATAGTGACACTTGCTTATTATTTTAACCTTTTATCCTATTATATAATCTCGAGACTGATTTTCTTATGAAAAAAGTATGTAGACTCTTTCTTGATTAGAAGAATGTCGTAGAATTTGAAAACCTTGTCAATTGTTAGATGAAATTTTTTTGCGTTGAGTGAACTCCATGCCTGAACCCATTTCGATGTTAAGAGGCTTAGGTTAAGGGGTGATGAAAGATGATGATGGTCATTCTAGTTTACATGTTAGCACCTGAATGAACTGGAGTTCTTATCTTAGAACATTTAGTTGGGTTCACTGTGAGACTGAATACACCATGCCATGTTAAAGTATCATTTTTAAAGCCACTTTTTAAGGATTTGATAAGTTCTCATGATCTGAGTAGTTCATCTCAGTGCCATACGGTTCAATAGAACTGTTACAGTTAAAAATACAGATTTTTTTAATTTTGTTGGGGAAAATAAACTGCATAGCTTTTTATTCATGCTTGGGGTTGTTTGGTTGTTATGTTTTGGAGCTCGGATGATGCTCGGCTTCGAGTCATATTCAGCCCACTCGAGCGCAAGCCTAACAACGGAGTTGGCATGCCAGACTAGTCTGAGTTATATTCAGCTCGACAATGGAATCACCACGCTAGATGGATACGTGTGTTAAGAGTAATGGCATGTACAAATAGCTTATATTTATTTATGGAATTTTTTGGGCATTTTGATATGAGCAAGCTCCTGCATTCAGTTAGGGCCTGTTTGGATTTTTAGAAGTGAGGTAAGAAATAAGAGAGGAGATGAAGAGAAAAAATGAAGGGAGGGGGATGTCTCTTCTCTCTTTTTTGATTTGTTGTTTGTTTTATCAAAATTGAAAGAAGAAAGAGATTTCTTCTTAGTGTTTAGTTGCACATTGAACAAGGAAGAGAGAATATTGCGAGCACTCTAGGTGAGATTACCCTCTGTTTCTGCTTGTTGCTACTGTTACGCCCCGCTGCTGCCACAACTGCTTGCAGCAGCAGCCAAGGAAGCAAACTGCCAACAATAATTTGAACCATACAATACCTAGATTTTGAAAGCACAATTCCATGTTCAACATATCATTAACTTACACATTATTATAGAAAATGGGTCTGATTCTTTTCACAGTGTAACATTAGCAAGAAAGCAATTCAAGAAATTGCATTGAAGAAAAATAATCGCATTTTTCTATGAAAGAAAACTGTCAACTTCCTTCCGGGCCATCACGGTATGATACTGTGCCTTTTGGGCCGCCATCTCTGCCAGCCGCGTCTACTTCTACTTATGACATCAAAAATCTTAAAAAAAAGCGAGGAGATCGACGACAAGGAGATTGGCCAACACGAGAAGATCTGCCGGCACGAGGAGATTAATAACGAGAAAGAGGGCATGAGACGAAAATAGATAGCGGGAAGAAGTTGGAGAGGCGATGATCAGAACTGAACCTCCCCAAGTAGAAAAGGAAGAGAATAAATAATACATAAAAATGCTCTGATCTCTGTGCTTCCCGCTTCTTCAGCCCAATTAAGAGAAATTCCCCTCTTCTTCTAGCTCAGCGCTGAGCTAGAGGTAGAAAGCCTCTTCCTCTCAAAAATAAACACCAGAAGAGGGAAAATAGCCCCTCTTTTTCTCTCTTCCTCTCTTCCAAGAAAACAAAGAGAGTTTTAGTTTAAAAGACTCTTATTATTGTTGGATTTGTATTTGATTTTGGAGAGAAAATTTGAGTTTCTCTCTATTTGTCTTTGATATTTAATCTCATATTGAATAGGTCAAAAAAATTTGAGTGATATATATACATTAACTTTTCTTAAGCGTATTGTTATGAGTGTTAGGCCATGAGACACACTCCTCACACGTGCTGAATTGAACCGGATCAGGTGGCGCGTGCCAACGACCTGCGGAGATGGATGCAGCTTCGTTCAAGGGGTGTTCTTGGACCTGCTATATTTTGAAAATTATTTTTTTTCTTTTGGAGCAAACTCCGAACTTTTGGGCGAAGTGATCTGACTACCTGAACTCGGAGTGATTCCCGAGCACTTGACCTCAGAATCATCCCCGAGTACTTGGACTCGGAGTAGACCCGAGCAGTTGGACTCGGGATCATCCCGAGGACCTCGGAGTCTTTCTCGAGTATCTGAAGACGCGGTGTATTTTCCGGGCACTTGGACTCGGAATATTCTCGAGTTCCATCTCGCTCTCCCGATATTCTTCACAGTTTTGATTTGTAATGTTTCTTGACACGGTAAAAGCGGATCTGCACATTAATTGTAACTAACCTGAACGTGCGCTTGATTTGTGCGGGGGCTGTTAGTAACGGTGGAGCCCTGTGCTTATAAATAGAGTCTCTCTTCGTTTATTTTTGGAGACACACAGAATTTGAGATTTACAGCTACATTTCTTTTTTTCCCCAGTGTCATATTTCTTCTAGTTTTAGTTTAGTTTCTGGGTAACAATTCTTTGTTGAGCAAGAGGCTCTGCCTACTATTCTAGTCCGAGTACTGATTACTCCGGGAGATTCTTTTACCGTTACTGGACAAAGCCGAATCAACGTCTTGACAAGAAGACAGACTTTTGATCTTTTAAGGCAGCGACTACGCGGTTGCATTCTTCGGGCCATATTTAATTTGCTTATATTCTGTTTTAGTTTTGTAGCCGTATGCTAGAAAATTAATATAATTATTTTATTAAGATAATTAATTTGCATGTTTTAGAAAATACATCAGTTTCTACCAACAATTATAATTGTGGAGATTCATTTGCTGAAGGTCACTGGGAAGATGACGACACTTCCCAATATTTTTTTAAGGGGTGGGTCACGCTCGGATCCAATGTGAAGCATAAAGAACTGGGCCTCACATGTAAATGGGCCAACATTCACAACCCATTCCGCGTCCCCACAAAGACTGCCACGTCATCGATCCACACCAAACGACTGCAATCAATCGTCTCCGTCAGTTTCATATCCAACCATTTAAAACCCTCAGCCTCCGATCCAAACCTCCTCCTCCTCCTAATAATCTAAACCCAAACAAATCCTCTCTCTATAAAATCTCCACTTCTGCGCGTTCTCTCTCGCATTCATTCGAACACCTTTCTCTCAGTTTTCAATTCATCTCTTCAGAGCAAAGCGATGTCTGGTCGAGGCAAAGGAGGCAAGGGGCTGGGCAAGGGCGGGGCCAAGCGCCACCGCAAGGTCCTCCGCGACAACATCCAGGGAATTACCAAGCCTGCCATCCGCCGCCTCGCTCGCCGCGGCGGCGTGAAGCGCATCAGCGGCCTCATCTACGAGGAGACGCGTGGCGTCCTCAAGATCTTCCTCGAGAACGTCATCCGCGACGCCGTCACCTACACCGAGCACGCCCGAAGGAAGACGGTGACGGCGATGGACGTCGTCTACGCCCTCAAGCGCCAGGGACGAACCCTCTACGGCTTCGGTGGCTAGGGTTTGCTTTTGTGGAAGTGGCCCCTGTTTAAATTTCTTCTGAAATGAATGGTGAAGTAAAGCTGTAATCTTTCCGGTCTGAAAATGAAATGGGCAGTTGTTTGGATAATTTTGAGTGTTTCAAGTTTCTTTATGGGTTAGGGTTTTTGTTGTAGAAATTTCCTGATTGAATGAATTTTTTTTTAAAAAAAATTTCCTCTACTATTTTATATTTTACTCTATAGATCTTGTTCAACAATTGTGTGATGGTGTATTTGAGTTGTGATTGGAGTCTGATTAGCTTACTGATTGATTGTTCTCTCTTTGAGGAAGTAGCTTTGTTTGGTTTAGGTTTTTCAATTTTAAGTTGACGAAGCCGCCCTTGCTCCTCCCATCGCCGGTGATGCCCTCAACTATTCCTCCTCCTATCGGCGACGCTACCCCGGCTTCCTTTACCGACGGCCCCCTAACTCCATTAGCATCGCCGCACTCCTTCTCAACGTCTTCTCCAAATCGGCAACGAAAGGTTGTCATGATCAAGTGATCTGCCAATTAAGGTACTTTCTGAAGGAGATAAATGAAGTTTGAGAGTGTTGAACTTAAAGATTACTTTTCTTCTGTTTCATTTTTTTCCCCCCATGGGAAGAACCAAAATAAATATCGTTGATCTCTTACTAAGGACCTGCTCTTGTGTTTAGAGATTTACTAAAAAGTTTATCAAGAAAAATTAATTACTGAAATTTTAGTGTGGGCAAGAGATTCATTGATATACTCTGTTGGTTCTGTTTATTAATGGAAAAGAGCTTGGTTCATTGTTCTTTTATTTCTTTTTATTTGTAATCTTTGCACAATGATATAAGATAACTTCTGCATCTGCTTCTTATATATATATATATATATATATATATATATATATATATATATCTCTTTAAAATCTGTAGAAAAACGAGTTTCTCCTTCAGGTGACAATTTCTTGATCGAAGAGGAAGATGGGAAACCAACCCAATTTGTTATTCTGATAACTTATAATTATGTGCTTATTCCAATCTTATTTTTGAATTAATTTCAGAGACATACCTCTTCAAAATTTATTGGTAAAAATCAGCTTCTTTTCTTTTCTGCCATGTCAGCACGGGATCTTACTGTCTCGCCCGCATGGCATAATTTTTATTTCCCCCCTTTTCTGTCTGGGGTTGTCAACCCGAGACAAGGGGTCTGTTTGTTTCGTTACAAAACGTCGCAAGTCGTAAGTCGTAAAATGAGAATAGAAAAAGTGAACTGTAGCAGAGAAAATGTATTGTGTTTTATGGTATTTGGTTGATAAAGTGAAGTGTAAATGGAAAAGTATATTGTGTTTTACGGTGTTTGGTTGATAAAATGAAAGTGTAAATGGTAAAGTATATTGTGTTTTACGGTATTTGTTTGGTAATGTAAAAGTGTAAGTGGAAAAGTTGACCACAAAATTAACTGTAGCAGTGATTTAAATATTATACATATTATTAAATTAAATCTACTATTGCAATTTAAATTGTATTAATAAATTTGAGAATAAAAATTAATAATCTTAATATTTTATTTATAACAATAATATTAATAAAATATTAGTATAAATAGTAAAATATTACTAAAATATTAACTAAATAACTAATATAAAATTTTAAGAAAATCTAAAGAACATTAATAAAATTTTAAGAAACTAATAAAATATAAATATTAAAAAATCTTACAACAATAATAAAATATAGTTATAACATTATAATATTAAAAATACTTGAAAATTATTATAATATAAATTTTATTATAATATTATTGTGATATTATAGAAATATAAAATTAACAAAGTAAAATATAATTATAATTTAATAATAAATTATCATTATAGTATTATTATACTGAATTATTATTACAATATTAAAATAAAAAAATATTAATATAAAAATAAATATATTATGATATTAATAAAGTAATTTTTATATTAAAAAAAATAAATAATTAAATATATAGTAATTTTATATTAAAGTATAATATTGTTATATTAATAAAATATTAACTCTAAATAAAATAATAAAAAATGGAATTAGTATTAATAAAATAATAAAGTATTAAATAAAATATTAAATAAAAATATTAAATTAAAATAGTAAAATATTAAATAATAAAACAATATTAAAAACGATAAAAAAATTAAAGATTAAAATATAAAATAATTAAGTAATTAAATAAGAAATTGAACACTAATTAAAATATTAATATTTAATATTAAATTATATATTGATTATCGAGTAACTGTTTTGAACTGTTAGTGTACTACAAGTGAGAGTTATATGATCACAAAATTAACTGTAGCAACTGTAAGTGAGAAAATATGAGTGTAAAAGTGAGATTTACATGACCACAAATTTAACTGTAGCAACTGCAAGTGGAAAAAGAAGAGTTGCATTTTGCAACTTAGTTTTCAGCGAAACAAACAACGGAAAATGGAAAAAAAGCTTTACGACTTGCGTTTTGCGACATTTTGCGGCGAAACAAACACGCCCAAGGACTTGCTTATACAAGTCCGAAAAATTAAAAAGACAAGCAAGCAAGCAAGACAATTGAGTTTTGTATTTAGGAGGTTTGTAAGAGGTCGTTTTTTTATAAATAAATCTAAAAGTAGTTTTTTTTTCCCCAAAAAAGTCCTATTCCAAATTTGCCCTTATATGCTTTTTATACTTTTCCAACCTGGGAAATTTAATTAGGGGTCAGCTAGGCCGGGCCAGACCCGGCCCGTGTCTGGGTAAAGTGGCCCATGGCTTGGTCTGGCCATGCCTAGTCAGGGTTTTGACACGATCCGCCCGGACCACTCCTTCGCTGCCCACCACCCTAGGCCCCCCACCTCCCCTCCCCTTCTTTTGCGCCCCGGCCCCTGGGGTCTCTGCCTCCGCCTTCCCCGCCATCTCCTTCGCTGACTGCCACCGTCGCGGCACTAGCCCCTGCCGCCACCCCCTTTGCCTTTGTCTTTAGAAATAAAATCTCAAATTTTTTTTGAATGCCAAGGATCGAACTAAGGACCTTAAGTGTGTGAGACAAGTCTGATGACTAACTACACAATCCAATATTTGTGCTAATAGTAGAGATAATTATATTTATTGTGTTTAATAGTTATTATTTTTTATTTATTAAAATATCTGGCTCGGCTCTGGCACGGGCCCAGCCCTGACAGGTCACTGGCTGGACCCGAGTTCCCAAAAGGGACCCGAGCTGGGCTGCCCATTGCTTTGCCCGTCCCTTAGGCCTGTCGTGCATGTGTCAGGCCAGCTCCGTAGGGTGAGCATCGATCGATTTGGTTCGGATTTTTGCCAATTTTGACAAAACTGAATCGAACCGAATAAGGTCATGAACCGAATCGAACAGACTCGGATCGGATCGGTTCGGTTCGGTTAATTCGGGGGATCACCTCGCCGTCGAACTTCCCATCTCAACTTTCCCACCTTCTCGTCAAATCTAAGTTGATTATGATTTTTTTTCCCGTGATCAATATTTTTCTCATGCGAACACTGGTTTAAAAAATAAACTAGCTTTCAAAACGTAGACGAATATAAAAGTTCAAAAATGATTTAAGAAAAGCTTTAGAATATATCTACATTAGATATTTAAAAGAGATGCATAATACTCTATTGCATATAACAGAATATTTCAAAAAAATATAGGCGATATGTAAACAATAACCTTAATATTATACAAAAATGTGAATATCTCATGAATTTATTACTTGAAATGTTTCACTAATTCAAGCATTTTAATGATACTGAAAAGTTAGGGCTGTGTACTCATGACATAAACACAAGCATACATGACATGACATACATCAACATCATTGTAAAACCATGATGTTGCTTGTATTGGTACAAAACTGTGCTGGGTTAATTTGGTTCGGTTAATTCGGTTCGATTTCGGTTTTGAAACCAGATACCAAAACCCGACCGAATTTACGCGGTTCGATTCGAATCGGTTTCAGTTTTAAATTTTTGGGCGATTTTTTCGGTTTAACCGAACTCTTATAACTAATATAGTCCACCTCAGCTGTCCTACAAGCTTGTCCCATTTTTGGTCTAAAAGGAATTTCTTATTTGTTAGAGTTTCTGTTTGTTTGCTGTACATAATCCAGTCCTTGTTTGAAGCAATATATTGTAGACATAAGGAACACTTGTCGAATAATCTGGAGATGGTTGAGCTAATTCAACTTTGATGATGCATATTTAGTTGTGAGTTTTTAACAAACTTAAACTGTTGATGCGCAAAATTGTAACTAAATGACAATTTGTTCCCTATTTCTTTCTATATAAATTATAAAGATCCATATTGTTAATGAATTTAACAAAGATACTTATAATTCTTCTAAAAAAACCTTTTTAAATTCCAATCTTTTCTTTTCCTTTCTTCATTCTGAACTTTAACGTTGTCATTGTTTTGCCAAAAACACTTTTCATTTTTTTTACTTTAAAGAAAACAAGAATTTTTTTTCTAATCGAGAAAAGTAACAATTAAAATTAAAATCACTATGTTAAATTAAATTAGATAAGAAGATGACTTTGATAAGAAAATTGTGTGAACATGCGGAATTCAAGGGGCATTAGCTAAGAAAGAATGCTAAATAGTTAAATTAATTATTTAAAAAATTATGAATATTCTAATTAAATTCATTAATAATAATGATCTTTTTGTTGTATATAAAAAAATAGGAATCAAATTATCATTTAGTAACAAACAAAACTTTTTTATATGTAGCTAATTAATAAAGACTAATATGCTATAATTTTTCTGTTTATTTACTAGCACATGACACATATTCATAATTAAAACAATTAACAATGTTGTATAGCCATTTTCAAAATAATAGATCAAATATATATAAACTTAAGAGCGGAAGTATATATCATACCTCCAACCTTAGCAATCAAATTCAATTTCTTGTTGTAATAAAATAAATAACATCACAAATTTGGAATTCATTGGCTAGTCTATCTAAGGGGCCGTTTGTTTCGCGTAAAACTCCGTAATTCGTAAATGACTTACTACCCAGTTACAACTACGGCGTTTGTTTGGACCGTAATTCGTAAAAGACTTACGTAACTCAACTAACACTCACTTGCAACCCAGTTACCACTCACTTACAGCCCAGTTACAGTTAATTTTGTGGTCATACAAATTTGTAATATTTTTTATATTAATATTAAAATTTTTTTAATATTTAACTTTTTTAATATTTATTTGCAGTATTAAAACTTTTAAAATCACCAAATAGTTAATTTTGTGGTCAACTTTTTCACTTACGACTTATACATTACGACAAACCAAACACGTAAAGTACAATACACTTTCCTACTTTACAATTTTATATTACCAACCAAACACCGTAAAATTTACATACATGTAACTCATTTACAATTGTAAAAGACTTTACCAATTACAACTACAAATTACGGCCAATTACGACAACCAAACAGACCCTAAACCTTATATCCATGAAAATATGGAATCTCACAGACTCTTTTATAGATTAGAGACCTTATCCCTTAAGAAGAAAAATTATCTTTCTTTTGATATGTCCTCTTCCCATCAAAAGGATATATAAATAGGAGTAAGATGGGTAGTTGTAACTCCACAAACTATGTCCCACATTATAGGAAAAATAACTGTTAGTGGGTTTTTCATTTTCTTTCAAACTTCTAATGAGCCATAAAACTGAAAATTGGTTATAAAAAATATTATCTAACATTCTCCCACTTGACTTATAGAATACTTAACATGTATTAAATTAAAATTAATACATGAACAAATTTTTTCCTATATCTTTATACTCAAATAAAAGAGTTTAAATCACATGAATCATGGCGGCAAGTCCTCTAAAATCAAGTATTACATTTCATGTATTACAATGTAACTTTCTCATTTGAATTAGAACAATATGTGAGTCATATCTTTATAAATGAGCTTCTAAATGCTCATTCAGGGTCTACTTATATTCAAACATGCATATAGTCATTTTCCTCAACTTTATGTGTACAAACAGTAAAAAAGAAGATAAATTTGAATCAACTAGAGTTTTTCATATCATCAAAAGCGATACATACATAAATAATATCTCATTACAAAATAGAACTGAGTCCCATATGCTCAACATGCTCCTTATAAGTCTTAGGTGGCAATCCTTTAGTCAAAGGATCATCAATCTCATTTTAATATGATCAATAACCACCTTGCTTGACTTCACATGTTCCCGAAGTTTTAAATACTTTATGTCGATGTGTCTACTGCGACTTTTACTTTTATTATTCTTGGCCAAAATCACTGTAGCGGAGTTGTCGCAGTAGAACTTTAATGGCTTAGAGATTGAGTCAAAAATTTGAAGTCTTGAAATAAACTTTTTAACCAAATAGCCTGTAATGTCGCTTCAAAGCATGATACAAACTCTGCTTCTGTGGTTGAAGTAGCAATGAATAATTGCTTTACACTTCTCCAAGATATAGCCCCTTCAACTAATAAGAAGACATATCCTGATGTAGACTTTTTAAAGTCAGTACATCTAGTAAAATCAAAATCAGAATCCAACCACTTTCAAATGATCAAATCGCTTGTATGTAAACTTATATTCCTTAGTCCCTTGAAGATGCCACATGATTTTCTTTGCAGCTCTCCAATGCTCCAAATCTGAATTACTTTGATATCTGCCCAACATTCCTACTGCATGAGTAATGTCGGGTCATGTAGATGCCTGGACATACATTAAGCTCCCAACTATAGAAGCATAAGGAATATTCTTCATCTCATCTCTTTTCAAATCATTACTTGGGCATTGATTTAAGCTAATTTGTTTGGTAACACTCTTGGTGCTAAACCAGGTGAACAATCTTTCATATGAAGTCTCTCAAGAATTTTATTGATATAGGTTTGTCGAGACAGTCCTAATATTCCTTGATATCTCTCTTTTAATCTTTATGCCAATAAATAAGAGACTTTACTCATATCTTTCATGTCAAACTGTTGTCAGAGAAATGCTTTGCTTCATGAAGCAAGCCCAAATCCTCTTGAAGCAAGTAAAATATCATCTACATACAAAACTAAGAAATTATTTTACTCCCACTGACCTTATGGTATATACACTGATCCATAACATTCTCCATGAAACCAAATGAAGAAATAATATTATGAAACTTTAAGTATCATTGGCGGGAGGCTTGTTTTATCCCATATATAGATTTCTTAAGCTTGCAAACCATGTGATCATTCTCATTTGAGATAACCTGTCTGGTTGTTTCATGTCAACTTTTCCCTCTAGATCTCAATCGAGGAAAGTCGTTTTCACATCCATTTGATGTAACTTCATATCAAAATAAGCCTTTCATGCCATGATTATTCTAAATGAATCCTTCTTTGAAACAGGAGAGAAGGTTTCATAATAATTAATTCCTTCTTGTTGAGTGAATCCTTTGGCTACAAGTCTTGCTTTGTATCTTTTAACACTGTCTGAGGAGCTTCTTTTAGTTTTAAAAAGCCCATTTTCAACCAATAACCTTTGCTCTTTTAGGCAATTCAATAAGATCCCAAACTTGATTATTAGCCATTGAATCCATCTCATCTTTCATGGCATTATACCATAATGTGGATTTACTTTCACTTATGGCCTGTGAAAACGTAACACGGTCATCTTCGACACCAATGTTAATGTCAGATTCTTGTAGGTACATAATGTAATTAGAAGAAATTACAGGTTTTCTTATCCTATTAGATCTTCTTAATATTACATCTATATTCTCTTGTTGAGGAGATTGAATAACTGGATCTAAAGGAATATTCTCATGATAGTGTGATTCTTTAATAACTGGTTGTTCTTGGATTATCGATTTCTGATAACTATCTTGAATAATACTCAGTCTATCTAAAGATTCAGAAGTGAGTTTAGAAATGTGATTTTTCTCAAATACTAAGTTTTGAGCTTGATCACTGCCACTAATCACATCATTCTCTAAAACTTTAGAGTCTGAGATTCCACAATTCTTGTTGCACGAGAAGGACAATAAAATATGAATCCCTTACCTTTTTGAAGGACTTAGGGCACCATCCTAAAAGACTAGCCTTTTAGGTGGAGTTGCCTAAATCCTTATATACCCAAGATCATTCCCACGTCTAGCCGATGTGGGACTATTTGTTCGACCCAAATCCCAACAATCTCCCCCTCGAACAAAGACCCCTCGAACAAAGAGTCTCCCCTGCAAGCTCACTATCTTCACACACTGGAAGATCAAATGCTCCATCGAGATCCAACTCTTCACTGCGTGAGGCTACGACACGCCTTATGTGAAGCACTGCAGTCGGTCACTCCTCTACACCGCGTGGTAGGCGCACGCCCATTGCAAAGGAGCACCACTGTCAAATTTCTCGAGAGCCCAACATTAGCTTCACAGGGGCCTATTGCGCCTTTTTGCGCCAGTGGGGTGGGTAGGCCCATTGCGCCATTGGGGGATCTACATCGTCAAACATCACCCACACACACAACTAAGTTCAGGGTATGGTTCTGATACCACTTGAAGGACTCGGGGCACGACACTTTTATGCATAACCAATGAAATATTCACCGACTGTTCTTGGGTCAAACTTCTTCTCTTATGGATTATAAATCCTAACTTCAGTTGAACAACCCCATATATGTACATGCCTCAGACTTCGTTTCCAACCTTTCCATAACTCAAAAGATGTTTTGAAAACTGCTTTAGTTGGAACCCTATTTAGTACATATGTCGCAGTTTTTAGGGCTTCATTAATGGTAGGTTGGTGTTACTAATCATACTCCTCACCACGTCTTTTAAAGGTCCGATTTCGTCTTTCAGTCACACCATTTTGTGATGGTGAGCCTAACATTGTGTATTGAGCAACAATGCCATATTCCTGTAGAAACCTCACAAATGGACCCAATAGTTGTCCTTTTTCAGTGTACCTACCATAAAATTCTCCACCTCTATCTGGCCTCACAATCTTAATTTGTTTACCCGATTATTTCTCTAGCTCTACTTTATAACTGTTATTTAGTAACGTTTTTTATTTTGTGGTGGCAACCTAAAAATGCATCCAAACCAACCTCCTGAGTTGAGAGAGTGAATGAAAGAAAAAAAAAAAAACGCTCTGGTGAATTCTTGAAAGTTTAATCACTTAGTTTTCTAGCTCATTTTCTAAGTTGGCCAAATGAGACAATAGTCCAATACCATACTGCATGATTGCGTCCATATGTAGAATCAATCAAATACGGTGCATATTTGATGACTCTGGTCGCATTGAAGAACCTAATGACATTCCCAGGAATAAGCCCGTGGGCCGTTGGTCGCCGGATAATCATACATCGCCGGCTCCTCAGAGTACCGGTTCTTCGCCTTGCCTCCCGCCGCCAGCCACTTCCCGACCATCTTGTCCTCCGGCCGACCGTGTCCTTCACCGAATCTCAGACGCTGCACTCCATTCGACCAAATCCGACGGGCTAACACTGCCCCATCCCTGACATGTAGTCCCCGGACGGGTTTTTGCTCAGGATGATGAACCAGTAGTACAAGTCAGTCCGGTTCAACCGTCTCAGGGACGCCGAGAGGCTCTAGCCTGATGAAGGCGACGGCATCCACCCTCATCACGTAGTCATTGCGGCGGAGAGGATGGAAGGAAGCGAAGGGAAGTAGGTGTAGGTCTTGCCGGAGTTCATGTTCTCCATGCACTTGAGGATGATGATGACGATGTCATTGAACCGGAGAATCTCTAAGGCGACGAGCACTCTTTGCTCTTCCTTGGTGGAGGCTGCAGAAGACGGAGTTGACGTCTATGTCGGCTATGGAGGACGACTGCACGCTGCAGAGAAGGCGGAAAAAGTGGCGGTGGTTGTGGAGATCAACACGGGATAGGATTCCGATGAGATGGCCGTAACTCTCAAGGCCGAGGCAAAGGGGACGATGCGGTGGTGATCTCTTCATTTGGGAGAACAATGGTGGTCGGCGATAGATGGATGTAGGATATGAGCCGAAAGCTAACCAGAGGCCGCGCATTTTGCCCTGATCTTTGTTGAAGATGAAGGGTGAAAATTAATGGTGATGGGGGTATGAGAACTGTGATGAGCTTGTAACAGTTACAATGCAGGCAGTGGCTTTCTGCGTGAAATAGAGAATGCAGGTAGATACCTACACACAGCAGAGAGACTGAAAGCGAGAAAAAGGTATATGGGTAACAGCAGCAGCATACAAACAAAGAAAGATCATAGCAGAAACTGTCTTTATTCAGTCTATCTCATTGATACCAGCTACTGAGCAATTTCTGAAGCTTACTTGTATACAGTAAGATTGCATAGAGCCATGGAGCATGAGACTACACACAGACAGGAGAAACATAAATATGACACAAACCATTTGCTTTACTCTCTCTGAGAAACTAAGATGGCGAAATGATCCCTGCTGCATGGGTCGATCTCCCTGCTGCGTCTCTGTTCCACGATAAATACGATGGATCTCCAAGAGCCCTGCAAAGAGAATCACAAATGAGACGTTTTTCAATTTAATGCTGAGATTCATTGTCTCATCTTTGAAGTTGGACTACTGGAAGAAATTAACTAGCAAGAGAACAAGAATATGTGCGCTATACTTGCTTACCTGCAGCCTACAGGGCCTGTTTCTTTACGTTCACATATCTTGGCAATCATAGAATTTTATCTATTTTATAGGTTACAGACAAATTAAGGTTCTTATATCGGTCGTTTAAATTCCAGATTCATGATCGTTAATCAGTCGCATATAGAAGAACATAAAGTCAAGAATAAAAACTGCTTCCAAAAGTAACAGAAAATTCTCATCAGCTATAATTCACATGCTCATACATAAAGCACAATATGAAGATTGTTGGATAGAGACAAACTCGTTGTATCTGACCAAAAAGGGGAAAAAAGGGAAAACCAACTTCCTAACTAGTTCCTTTACATAGGGAATGACAAATACAAGTCCACATTTTTATGCCAAACCGTGAAAATGCAAACGAATCTATGTTTTCATTTTGCTTTACAGTCAAATCAATCATTAAAATGAATGTAACTCTGAAACTACCACTCATTATAATAGACTAATTATAAAATTCTTACTGCCAACATGCCAATAAAAAACTCATATCAAAAGGAAATAAGTGAGATACCAACCTTGGCTTAAACAGGTACAGTAGTAGGAAACCCCCCGCAAGGAGCAGGCTCAGGCCACCAAAAGTGAGGTATGCAATGCCAATGAAATTGTTCTTTCCACCAAGCCATGATGCTGTTGAAAGAACTAAAGTCTTCTTTCCTCCAAAAATGTATGTGTTGTAGTTGTTCTCTATTTCCACAGTTACCTTAGCGTTTGGTTCAAGATCAACCTCAATCTTTCCATAGAGTTTCCGAAAAGTAGGCAGGGCAGCTGGTCTCATCCAAACAATAAGATCCACTTGCTCACTTAACTGCGCCATGTTAACGAATAATGAATGATAAGCCACAAAAGTTAAAAATTAGAAAAGAAAGGGCGAATGAAATGGACATGAAACAAAGAAAAGTTGAAGGAAAAACAAAGGAGGCAGATGTTACACTTACAGGTATGCTGGCATTGAGTCTAGCACCACCGATAAGGCCCTCACTCTGGAAATTCTTAGGATAGACATCTTTGCCAAACCTAGCATCCTGATCACTTTTCCAGGCTATGTTCTCCTTGCTCACCTCTAAAATCTGACTCTCCAAAGAAAATTTATACGTATCGTTAAATAAGCTCCAAGCAATCAGCCCACATGGCACAATCGCCGAACCGTTGGATGTGGTTCCTTCAGTTTACAAGTTAGGCCTGTGTCATGTTCACCTTCTTTCATCCTTAACTGTTTATCACTTCGGCTTTTGACATACCTACATACCCCAAGCATAGAATCGTAATGCTGACTCATGGAATAACAAAACATAAAAGTGGCAATCAGATAAAAGTTAATCTGGTTATCTTATAACTTTCTTTATAATTCTCATTATTATTATTCATATAGCCGAAATAGAAATGTAGATATGAAAAGACAAGTCTCAGCTGCATATCAAGCAGCGTACAGTCTACATCTAATGGAAATAGTACGTGTGGTATCAAGCAAAATCAGAAGTAGGAAAAAAAAAAAATTAAATAATAGAGGATGTAGGTAAAGAAAACATTGCATGGATTAATATGATATTGCTAGAAAAAGTGCCCGAGTCAGGCTGATATTTACCAGTCCAAAAATCTTAGGCCTGACCCCAGCCAGTCAGACATAAACCTTGGCCCAAACCCACCTAACGTTGGATTGAGTAAAGTTAGGCATTTTCCTTCTTAAACGAATGAACAATATATAACATTGATTATTGCTAACTATAAAGGTTTTAACATTGAAATTAGTAATAGTTTAAGAATCTTAAAAGAATAACGAGTCACACAAAATAAGAAGCCCAAATTGGATACAAAGTAGGAAATCCAAATTAGGCATAAACATTGACACGAATAGCCGACCCCGTAAGCCATGTGGGCCGACCCAGCACCTACTAGATCAGCACATGAATCTATAATTCTACACCCAGAGAGTACCTAAGCCAAGCTAATTTTGTGTGGTCGTGTTGGGGCATGACTAAGCACAGTACAACATGACCCACTTCTAACCCTAGCAAGACTTCTAACACTGACTTTAACAAAGTCAGTCTACCGGCAAAACAAAGGCAATTACCTTCTATCCTTAGATTTTGTTGAGGTTGTTATGAAAACAATGGTATCTGTACCTAGATGATATGCAACGAAATCTGGAGCAACCTTTGATGACAACTGATCAAGATGATCAAAAACACAAATGGAAAAACTATAATAATCTAAAGATAAAAGAGCATAAAAGAGGATATACCTGGTTCTGCCAAAACTCGGGTTACATCCACCAGGAGAGAAATGAGTCTATTAATTTCTTTGATTACATGAGTTTTTGTTACCTTTCTCTCCTTCACTTTTGGACCTTCCTCTCTCTCTTCTTTGGCTTCAAATATAAAACATCTCTAACCCCTAAATAACAAAGCCTCCTTTTAAAGGATTCTTCACAACCTTGACAAATAAGAAGAGATAGAAGGATTATGTTGATCCTTAAAGAATCTAGCATCTTCAGAAGACCTTTAGATTAAACTTGTACCCACCTTTTTTCTCCTTTGTTTTTATATTTCAAGGAATTAATATTCCCTATTATAGTGAGATAGAAACAGAGGTATTTAATTGGTATCGAAGGAATCAATGAAGATCGGCGAAAAAAAAATAATAAATCGGCCAATATCGGCTGATTCCATTCCGATTCAAGCTTATTCCTACATAACTCTTCCCAAACGTAGCACATTTAAGGGTAACTTTCCGATTCTACAGTGTAAAAGTTGATTAATGAATAGTGACCCCGCACTGTTGCTTGGACCACATCAGTTTCTTATTCGATAACACAAAAAGTGGTCAAATTTGTTTTCGATGATTCATGGGTATAGTGATTACTTACTCCCGAGCCTGAGAGTACTTACTCTTTGTAAAAATTATAAATACTCCTCTCTTATCAACAATCCCTAGAGATTTTAAAAAAAATTGCTAACTAACCAGAGAGTTGCAGTTATCGTTGTTTCCCACCACTGGAAGAATCCCTGGGTGTCGGACTGAGATTGGGAGATTGGGTGGTCGGGCTGAGATTGGGTGATTTGGAGAGAAGGTTGAGATCGGCTGAAATCGGGATCAAAGAGAGGAGAGGAGAAGCCTCGCGTGAGATGAAAGAAAATGTCTTCGCGCGAGATCAAAGGGACAAAGAGGCTGAGATTTGCATGCGGTTTTTCTCATCTTGGATCACCCACGACGGATGTTAATAGTACAATCAAGAACCTAAGCAAATTTTATTTGATTTTTACGAAGCGATGACTAGATCACAGTTAGAAACAGTGTTTATCGAAGCGTGAGGCGCAGTGTGAGGCGCAAAGGATCCAGCGCACACGA
>JAVJIF010002135.1:0-17500 GCA_038442645.1 Agave tequilana
ACATCAGTCAGGCTAGGTAGGATTGTAAAATGAGCTCACAACTTGCAAAGATTTCATGTTCAGCTCGGCTTTTAGCTCAATTTTAGCTCCCTCGAGCTTAGAGCCAAACCGAAACTAAGCATTCTAGCTCGTGTTTGACTCAAATAATTTCCATACGGGTATGAGTTAATAAAATATAAGAGAGTTATGCCAAAGAATTGGTTACATATCCATCCCTGGTTTACATAACCAGCCCAAACCTGTTATCAGCCAGACCACTCTGATCTGATTTTGTGGAAACTGAGAAGGAAAGAGGTGCCTTTGTGCATTCCCCTCTCAAATTATCTTTTAGCTTGAAAACCCCTACACAGGTACATCCCAAAAGACTGACAACTAAAATTTCTAAGGAGGGCCTCATTGCTGAATATAGCAGGCTTATTAGCACTTGGTGCATGATTGAGAAGTTCTTCCAGATGAAGGGAAGAGAGGTTAGAAGTTGGGACAAAATCCTGATGGGTCATAGTCCAGGAGGGTCTCATGTGAATATAGTAGGCTTGGTAGCACTTGGTGCATCAAAAGCTGATTGAGAAGTTCTTCAATATCACAGGAAGACATTTTTGTAGTCAATTGCCATTGCTATAGTTACTCTTTGCTGTCACTTGTTATTACTGTACACTATCTAAACTTTGTATTTTTTTCTAAAACATATTTTAAATAAAAATTGTTATGGCTAGCTGTCTATTAATCTTTCCTTTCTTATTCATTGACAGGGGGCAAGCATATTGGTGGCTGTACATGTACAATCCTCTTCTACATCTATTCCTTTTACTAGTATTTCTATGACACAACTTTCTCGAGTCTTATCTGACTTTATACGATAGTTAAATTTTTGCAAGTCACTTGATGCGGGAAATATATTGAAAGTTTTATACTTATGATATAACTTAGACATTTATTGTTACTAATTTTTCTGTCGATATCTTTTATTTTCATGCCGACACTGTGAAACTTCACCGTAAAGGAGAGCTCACTACTCTATTATCAGAACTGAAATCCACACCAAGAGTTTGCAACAGCCTTGACGCTCATTCTTCCGTATGAAATTCCTGTTTCCGAGCTCTTGGATTTGGTAGATTAACATATTCCTATTTATTTCACATTTAACATATTCCTGTCATTCAACTCTATTGAATTCAGGATTTGTTTGAACAGCCAAGAGTTGCTATTTGTATATGTTTCAATTAAAACATTGTATTATCTGGGATTCATTTAGTCTCCAATTATTTAGTTCCATTATTTTAGTTCTGGAGTGAGTTGTTACTGGTAATGAACTTTCCTTTATCTGTGGGTACAGTGTTGGCGAGCCTCATATGCTAGCTCCATCTGTTGGAAAGCACCAATTTTTTGGTTATCTTCTCTTCTTTAGCTTGTAGTTCCTGGATTAACTAAAATTTGATTTTTAAGTTATATGAGAGTTGACTGTGATCTTAGGGACCTTGGTTTCAATTTTTTGAAAGTAGGCCCTTGGTATTTGTATATAATCTGTACCAATATGTGTCTGTTGTTCATGAGCTTTGTTTTTTTTTCTTGCTGGTATCCTCCAACACTTTCTATGCTCAAGTTCTTTTTCTTGCTTCACTGTGTTGTTACATGAGCTTCTGTTTTCTTGAGATTTAGACTACTTTTCCTTTTATTTTGATAAAATGAGGTTTTTTGGTTCCTTTTATCGTGTCAATTATTCTCCATTTTTTTTGCTTCTTATTTGTTGCTTCATATTGCTCCTGCGCCTGAATCACAATACCGATATAACTCAAATGAGAGCATAATCATACAGAGATCCTACAGCAATATCAATAAGAGGACCTGCTCTCAAGCGCAATGAAGAACCCACTACACATCAAACTGAAGAAGGGAGTCTATTATGATTCTTTATCAAAGCTGTTCCACATCGTAGCATGGACGAAACAATCATTTTTGTTAGAAGGCAGCGTAAACAAAATACTCCTTGACATGGTTCTTGGTTCCTAATTCTAGTTTGTGTTTCAAATTGGTAGGCCGTTTTATGTAAATTTAGTAATCCATTCCTCCCATACCAGGGGCATCGCAGAAGCAGCATCCTTCTCATCTTTAGGAAGCTCCACAACAACAGCCTCGGTCGTTGTCATCAAAGAAGAAACACTGCAAGAGAATCAATGAGCAACATTAGTACATGATCACCAATGGTCCAAAATTTTAAAAAGTGATCAGACAGATCGGAACATGATCATTTGGCCAGCAAGAATGAACTGATTGATATCTTATATCTGGGCATCAACCAGAAAGATGTGGTCAGCCAATGAAAAACATGCTTCCACCATCAAATGACAAGGCTCACTGTTGAAATTTGTAGTCTTTCAATGATAACAGCTATATTAAGACAATTTCTTGGTTAATTTAGTTTAGAGGTGTGGAAGCATGATAGTCCAGTGAGATTATATATACATCAAAGGTAGCATACCAAGATTAAAACATGGAAATATGTTCCCCAGAAATCCAGATCAACATTTTATGTTACCAAAATAAAATATACAAGCATTGAAAATTACCTTGCGGCATCCACCAATGCAGTTCTAATTACTTTCAATGGGTCAATAATACCTGCCTTTATCATGTCAATGTATTCACCTGCAAGTTAACCAGATGAATGACAGGGAAGGGAACAATAGAACCAAATCCAAGAACTTTTTAACACAATTATCCTGATACTGATACATTATGAAAAATGTATATAATAATAAAGAGAGATGGGGAGAAAAAAAAAGGATACCTTTAGCTGCATCATAACCCAGATCTAGATTATCCTGTTCCAAAAGCTTGCCAACAACGACTGCACCCTCAACTCCGGCATTAGAGGCAATTGTGTGCACTGGGGTCTGCAATTTGACAAAGCAAGTATTCATATTTAGGGGAGAGCAAATAAAAAGATGACAGGAGGTGTACTGCAAGTTAGAAACCAGAATAATCAAGCATGCAGAAAAAAATTCAGAACCTTGAGAGCATTCTGAATTATTTGAACTCCAATCTTCTGATCAAAGTTGGCAGTCTGCAACTTATCTAGCTCCCTGGATGCATACAAGAGGGCAACACCACCACCTAGAAAAAAGGGCTGATATTTAGCTTTTCCAAAGAACAAAAGGGGGCATACATCATAAACAGTAGCCACATTAAAATACCTGGTACAATTCCTTCTTCAACAGCAGCCTTGGTGGCATTTAGAGCATCAGTCACTCTATCTTTTTTCTCACCCACTTCTGCTTCACTGGCTCCTCCAATCTGCAAAAAAACGTTACCAATTACCAAAATAACAATGATAATATCAAAACTTATACCTTTCCACACCCAGAACTTGTTCTGCGGGAGTAGCTTCGGTGTTTGTGGGAATAGGTTAAGTGATCATGATTATTATTAACTTATTGCTAAGACTTAATGTAAAATTCACTTCTATTAAGTAATCACTCAAGTTCATCTTCTAATACATTCAATTACTATAACCTATTCAAACCAAGGGTCAATACTTGGTTCACATAGTAGCTGTGCCAGAAATTAAAAAAAAAACATACATGCTACAGTGCCTCCAGTAGCAATGTCTAGCTGTAAGCCTGTAACAGCGTTTATGAGATTACATTAAACAAAGAAATGAAAGATCATTGCCAAATATCACCAAGTACCTTAAGGACAGCTACACCACCGGAAAGCTTTGCCAACCTCTCTTGGAGCTTCTCTTTGTCATAGTCAGATGTGCTTGCGTCAATTGCAGACCTTATCTGTCCAAAAAATCCATGCACACAAGGTTACCACACAGGCGCCAGCAATGACCCAGTACAAACAAGGAAAACATGAAACTGGATAGCAAACCTGATCACATCTCTCTTCAATGGCTTTCTTGTCACCCGCACCATCAAGAATAACAGTATCATCTTTTGATATTGTCACCTGCATTCAAGAAAAATCTGTGAACTTGTATTGCTAAACAAATTTGGGAAAATATAATTACCATTTTTCCATATCAGGACCTACATAAAGACCTACCATCATCTACTTTTAAAATTAGTAAGAAGACCAAATTACAAGTATTCACTCAAACCTGAGACCACAACTTAATCTTAAGCATACAAGATAGAGAAGCATGCAAAAGTCCACAACCAAATTCATGGTATCAAATGTATTGGCTACAAGGATTTAACATTTCCAAATCATTGGCTACAAGGACTGGATACGCTTAGAAACAATCATGCAGTCAATGGTTGACTAGAAATCTAAGCTACAGATGGGCAACAATAACCCAAACAGATGTACACAAAAGCTTTTGAATCTGAGCATCTCACCTCCTTACATGTACCAAGCATGTCATACTCTAGTTTTTCCAGATTCATGCCAAGCTCCTCTGTAATGACCTACAATATACCAAAAATATATATATATATATATATATATATACATTATAGTTGCACACAACATTCCAAACATGCATGCCCCCGTACAAAGAAGAGGTAACTCACATCGCCTCCGGTTAGAGTAGCAAGATCCTGCAGACCAGCTTTCCTATTTTCCCCAAATCCAGGTGCTTTAATAGCACAAACCTAAATAATTAATCACATGAGTTGGAACTAATTGCCTTGTTCTCAAGTTGTAAAACATGATAACTAAAAAGGGAAATATTAGAGTAATTTGAAAAGGAATTAGAAACCTTGATCCCAACACGAAGCTTGTTAAGAATAAGAGTTGCCAATGCATCACTTTCAACATCTTCCGCAACAATAAGAAGAGGCTTTTGTCTCTGAAGAAAAACATATCAAAATCAACTATAAATACAAGGTTATTTCAGAAAATAAAGTCGAAAGAACAGAAAAGGTCTTTTACCTTCAGAGCCAATTCTAGCACCTTCACCACTGCAGTCACGCTAGAAATCTTTTTGTCATATATCAAAATAAGAGGATCTACTAGTTCCTGCAAGAAACAGGGGGGGAAGCTTCAGCAAAATACACTTGCTACGAGCACTAAGATGTAAATTTAATTCATTAGAAGAAGTTTCTTACGCATTTCTGGTTCTTCTGGTTGGTGATGAAGTAAGGTGATATGTATCCCCTGTCAAGTTTCATACCTTCAACAACTTCCAATTCATTATATAGCGTTTTCCCATCCTGTCAATAGATTCAAACGGTTCAGTTACATAAGCATTTAATTAAGATAGGTAACAAACAGTACGTAAAAAGTCATTAAGATAGTTAACAGTTGTTAACACCCTTCAGCCCTTCATAAGCTAAATCAGGAAGGTAAACAACAGCAAATCCAAATTCCGCAACAAAAAACTGAAATTTTTGCATCAATGTGATACTTAAATTTTCCAAAACAAAGCAGGTGATTCACAAGTTTGAAAGTATTGTGATCTGTGGCCAACCATACTCATACTCATGGAGCGAGCAACTGATCAAGCTTAATGCAAATAGTAAAATAAAAGTACATACATCGTATTGGCATGACAAGGACTGATTAGTGACATCTATCAACTTACCCAGAATAACCACACAATTATCTGGTAAATCTATAACCCAAGGACAAAAAAAGGCTGTCTGAAACATTTTGGCATGCATCTCAGATCTACAAACCTTTAAGAAAGAATTTTTTTAAAAAGAAGTGTAGATGAAAACTTGCTAGAAAGAAATAGAACAATCATAAAGATAAAGAGACCTAAGATTGTACTAGGTATAGGGTCTGACACAAGTTCTTGCCTAAAGAACCAAGGACGACAAGCATACGAGCAATAGCACATACCCAAACGATGAAAACCACAACAATGCCTGGAAGTACAGGAAGTATCCACCATTAAACTTCTAAGATTAGTATCTGAACTTGTTACCAACAAAAGGTGGTCTATATACAATAGTGTAAAGCATTCTCATTTCTCACCCGCCATATAATAGCGTGTAAACTGGCATGTGACTACCTGAGCACCTTCATGTATCCAAGACTTAATGTGTGTAGCATTGTCAAAAATATTTGTGAATGGCTGAATGCAACTTACTTGAATGGTGATGACTCCCTCTTTGCCAACTTTCTCCATAGCCTTCGCAATAAGTTCACCAATTTCTCTTTCTCCATTAGCTGATATGGTGCCAACCTATAAATTAAAAAAAAAACAATCATATTCCAAAGGAACATTTTAGTTTCCAATTTCAGTGCTGTGCAAATATAGATAAAATAAGATAAAATATAGGCAGAAGGTAATCATATCGAACTGTGAAAGAACATAGAGCTTCCCACATTTCAAGCCTTCAAGGAGAGCTAAGAAATTTTAACTTACCTGAGCAATCTCCTCTGATGTGCTAATCAATCTTGCCCTGCTCTTCAGGTTTGTAACAACAGAGTCAACTGCCATAGTGATACCACGCCTTAAATCCATTGCATTCATCCCAGCAGCGACTGACTTGCACCCTTCGGCGAATATTGCCTTCGTAAGGACAGTAGCACAAGTTGTACCTATATCAATGGCATCAAGGAAAATTATCAAAACAAAGATCAGAACATACCAAGAACACTTATAACAAGTGCCATAATGCACAATGTAATATAGAGTAACTCAGTTAAAAACTAATAGCCAACACATCCACTTTAATGCTATGCATAAGATTAGATGCCTATCAAAAACACTCTCCATAAAGAAGCAAGAATAAGCATATTCCAATGGCAACTTAGTTTCAAATTCTAATTTAGAAAATATTATGGAGGTCATTTATTATCATTATATAAAATTTAGGAAAGTTTTAAGGATTGTCTGATCACAATGTGATAAGGGACCCCTTGTAAACCTCTAAGTTTACCCAAAAAATCCCACAATCTAAACAGACTTTCAACCATTAAAGAATGTCTAATATATATAAGACAAGAACTGCTTTGACATAGTAAAATATGAAAACCTACCATCTCCAGCAACATCATTAGTCGCATTAGCAACCTGTTTCACCAGGCTTGCACCCATATTCTTAACTCTGTCCTTGAATTCAATGCTCTTTGCAACAGTGACACCATCCTTTGTAACTTTTGGTGCACCAAAACTTTGCTCCAGAACAACATTGCGACCCTACAGATCAAAACACATTATGCAATTGATAGGAATCCAAGTACAACAACCTCAAACCAAAAATACTATGATTATGACAACAACAAAGATTATTAACTAAGAAAGTATTCCAATTGAAGACTTTGGCAAAGAGACATAAAATTCACAGTCATGGCAAACTCCTACATTGATCATAATTTCAATTAGGAAAAGGATGTGATCAGAACACCCTTTCGACTTAATTCTAGTGCCAGTGAGAAGATATAAAATGTTCTTAACTAAACGTGCTTAGTATACTAATTTGGATGAATTGTTTCATCAGAGAAAACAGTCACAGTATACTATCCACAGAGAAAAAAACACAATATGCAAGTGAAGCAGGAAACGTTGATATGAGAAAAAGATGAATCAAAACATACAAGTAATTACAAATCATGACACTTCAAAATAAGGCGCAAATATCAAGTATCCAAGTGACTAAGATTGACTTGCCAGAAAAGATAAGAGAAAGAGAACAATGGCATCGCATTCAATGGTAAATCAATACCATTGTACGACTTAATGAATAACTTTTTTTTGTTTGAACTACTTACTGAAAAACTACCTGAATAATTGTTCCCTATACCTATATAGGACATCATTTGTTTTAGATGTTTATTCAGACTCAATACCAGACATTTTTTGTGTAAAGATAGCACGTTTGTAGTTGAGTGATAATGTCACAAAATTTGATGGGTTATGTTCATGGTTTATTTCGAAGTGTCGTCAAGTGTCCAAGTAACTACAAATAGAAACTAGCAATGAACTGTGACAATACAATCTACGTATTATACTACATAAAAAAAAATCAGAAGATTACATACTGGCAACTTAAACATCAAAAGATCATCTTTCAACAAATAAAAAGAAAAAGATATTACCTTTGGCCCCATGGTGACTTTCACGGCATCTGCGAGCTCCTCCACGCCCCTAAGCATCAACGCTCGCGCCTCCACTCCGAATTTTATGTCCTTGGCCGCATAATTCCTGCTCCAAGCAAGCCTACTTCCAATCTACACATCAACCAATAAAAAAAAAAAATCACTTCTTTGCACAATGATCAATAATCAACAGAACAATTAACAGATTCATAGCCAATCTAATCCTCACCTGTCGGCCGCTGCCGCTGGCAGCCCTGCAAAAGCGAAATTGAGAAAGATCAATCAATCAGCCATCACCAAAACTAGAAGAAAACAAGTTCTAAACCCTAGATCTCACTGTAAAATCAACGATTGATCTGTTCCATTGCGCTTACCTAGCTTTCGAGGCGAGGCTTGCCGCTGCCCGATACATGATGATCGATCGAACAAAAGAGAGATCGAAGAAGGAGATGAAAATGTGGGGGTTAGGGTTTTCGAATATTGATATTAATATTAACAAAATTAATAGAATGAGCGAGAGAAGAAGAGAAGTAGAGCGCTGCTTAAAAATAGGCAGGCAAGAACACTAACAGAGACGGGGGTGGTCCTGGAAAGAGGGGAAGGGATGGGCCTCTAGAAGCGTCTATTAGGGTTTAGGGTTTTAGTTCTAGTGCTCCACGGGTAAACGTGATCTACCTACGTGGAGGACCTGTAACGCCAGGCGGGCCCTCACTTTTCTGGTGAGCGGTTGGGAACATGATAAAGAGAAAGGCCTACGTTAGTTTGCTTCGCGGTACAGACGGTTTTGGTTATGTGGATGAGTTTGGCGGCTGGATCCAGAGAGAAGAAATTAGAGTCAGTTCCAGTTCCAGCGGGTTGGACTTGGACCACAAGTTTATGGACCCGACCCGACTTCGGTCCACATGTTAGCGGAATATTCACGCTTGCAAAGTTCAAGACTGAACTACGATTTTGCTTGAAAGAGAGAATATATAAACTGTAGAATCTTACTTGCAAATTTTGACAAAGATCCACATGAGAATGGAAAAACAGTCAATATCAAACCTTTTTTTTCTTTCTAGATTCCAACAACAAAGAAACTTTTTTCATCGAAATGAAGGAAAAGGCCAATCTTTTTCATTAAAACTCTTTTTCCCTTGCATATTTTCGTATGTTGGCAAGGGCTTACAAGAGAGAATTCGTAGATTGAGCTCGATCACCGGCAGATCTAAAGGCACATTGAGCATGTTAAAATTGATAATATTTATTGTCAATTCAAGAATGTCACATAAATTTTGACAATATAGCTAACAACCTCAACCCTGGCCACTGATTACAGAGGTGATTGCAACGAAACAAGCGCAACAAAGTGAACACACCACAAATCAAAATGCACAATTGTTTCTTACGATCTTTAAAATTCAGACTGTTTTGCAAACATCTATTGCTTTTACTCCATGCAATGCCAGTTTCAGGGACTGTCCCTGATGATGTACAACAATTAGCGAAGCCAAAAAACTCGATTCATGGTGTATCCTGCCTCCTTCCATAAATAATCTTGCAGTAAGATTGCTTGGTACATGCACAACCAGACGCAGGAAATTGATGTTTGAATTCAGTATGACGCAACGGAATGGAGTAGTGATACTCGAACGATTGGTCCGCAGATCAACAGCAGCTGGCATCACCCGATTGGAAGGAAAAGGGGGAGCAGTGCTGCGAAGCACTGGTTGAATTATGCTGCATCTCTGGATAATCAATCTGCAATCCACCTTATAAACGGAACTTGCTATGGATCATCATCATATGGTGTGCCGGTGGCCAGAAACGTTGGAATGGTTACAATGGGCTTTCCACGAAATTGGAACTCTGAAATTGCTGGTGTATATACTGACTCATACAAGGAAGTATTTCCGGTCAGGTCTAAATGCTCCAGTTTTCCTGAAAATAAACAGCAAATAAGATTTCACGTTTTCATATTCATAACAAGGCAGTAGAAAAAAAAACCAGTATTCCTTTCATTAATTGTGTTCTTGATTCTCTAAATGTAACATTCGTGAGATCCTCCGTGCAGAATTATTCAAAAAGATCTTCCATTCAGGCAATTCAGATGTGGCAAATAAAAAATAAAATAAAATTGACTTGAAATTACATTTTGGATGAAAATATGATGACAAAACCTATCTAATTCTCAACATTAAAATAGAAGGATAAAAGAGAAATAACTATCACTCAAAAAATAATCCAGAATTCACGGCATAAGTGCACAACAAATTGAACAGTTGAATGCAAGTACCACTGTAGCACAGTGGTAAACCTCTTTGCGGTGGGCAAAAGGTGTGGCTTCAAATCTCATTTGCACAAGGCTACGGCTTGTATTCCAAAAAGAAAAAAAGAAAATTGACCAGTTGAATATTCATTAAAGATTTAATAACAGGTGACTTTATATATCAGTGAACAGTTCTTCCACAAAGCAAAAATCATGCCTTGCCAAGTTATTGACTAGCATCTAGTAGAACAACTTGTATTTCCACTTTTACAATGTTTAACACCCGATGGCTATTTTTATCATGGTTCAAAGACTCGGCCGAGTAGGAGACGAGTCGGCCGAGTCGTATCCATCTCGGCCCGCTCCGAGACGAGTCCGAGTCACGAGTCGGTCGACTCAACTCAGAGGAGACCGACTCGGCCGAGAATCGGAGTTGACTCGGTCGACTCGGCATTATGATGATGATTTTGTGCCTCATCGTAATTCAATGTGGAAATAACTACATTAGCATGTATTTATGAATGTAGTTTGTGTAATTTACTATATGGTGCATGTATTTTGATATGCTTATACCGACGACGCGTGTATTTATGCTTTCGCTTTATGTTTAGCATGCTAGGTGATATATTTTGGACATGTGATACATGAATGTGGATGTCTATATTTTTTTAAGATTTGTCGTGATTTTTTAAAATTTTTAGAGCTTTCTATGTAGCGTTTTACGCGTATCGCCTGATAACGATCCGAGTCGCCGAGACCGATCCGTCTCAGTGCCAGCCGAGTCAGCGGCCGAGACCGCGACTGTGAACCATGATTTTTATAGGATGCATCTATGTGTTGTTCTCTTGTGGTATTAATGCAGTTAGTGACAATGCACTGCTCTCGACACTAAACCTTATATTCATTAAAACAAAATCTTGTCAATTCACGTTTTACCTTGTTTGGCTAAAGTTTCAAGTGAGTTACATAAGATTTCCTAGTTTGCTGCAGAAACCGTCAGCATTTCATCATTTGCAAGGTAACTCAGATTATTCCTTTTTCTTATAATTCAAATGAAACAAGATAAATTGGCTAAATTCTAGATTTGTTTCAGTTATAAGTTTGTCCCTACTTCAAAGTATAATAATTTGTGATGTTAGATTTGAACTTTTACATCAGTGATAGAGAAAAGATCATATTGGAGATCAACCGCCCCATGTCAAAACCCTAAACCCCTGCTGCCCAATTCCTGAGCGGCTGCCGTCAAAATCACTCGCCTGAGTAGTCGCCGGTTAGGAGAAAGGTTGTTTCCACCTCCATAGACATCCAACCTGATCCCCGTCGCCGGAAAGACAACAACGACGACGAAGAATACACGACCGATTCCAACCACTCGAGGCCCTCGATCCCGTCCCTCGCCCATAGCAGCACCTTTCGAGCGCTATGGTACACCTCCAAAAACGTCCCTTCACCTCCTTCCATTGATATCGATTGAGATCTTAATCGCAGTGAGGGAGAAGAGATCACAGAAGTTGATATAGGATGTCAGGGTTGAGGTGGAAGCGATCGCGTACGGCGGTGGAATTAGGACGAGGATGCGGGAGGAGAGGGTCAGGCGCGACGACGAGAGCCGTCGGAGTTGGATCGGAGATCCGAGATCGGGCAGCGACAAGAAGGAAACTAGATCCGAGTTCCAATGGATCCCCATGTTTTATTGACCTCGGTCAGGCTGCTCCGTCGTTCTCTCACCTCTTTCTGAAGGTCCGCCACCCATCCATGACCATTCCTTCGAAGCCCACCTGCCATGGTGTTGTCCACGTTACGTCTGTCATTTTCCTACATCATGCTCATGTTCCTACCCATGTTGAGTACTCTTATGCAGCCCATATGCATGTTGAGCCACTTGTGCACGTCGAACCACCCTAGCCAGCCCCAACAACCACCAAATCCTATGCTCAAGCTGTCTCTTCACCCATTGCCCTGATGTTTTTCGCTCTAAAGCAGAAGGGTGATTACATTGCAATTAAGGTGAACCTGACTGCGTATGAGAAACGCTTGAAACATTGCAGCCATTCACTCATCGGTCGGGTATTCCTTTCAAAGAGAGAAGAGCCATGAAGCTCTCGGCATTAAGAGAGAAGCTTCAGTCCATTTGAGAGCTCACTTCGCCATGGAGACTCATCTCTTTTTAGAGAGGTTTCTATCAAATTATCTTACATTCGGAGAAAGATAAGTCCCGTGTTTGGGAGATTGGTGCCCTCTTTGAAGCACGGGATCTTATGGCTTCAACCATGGGTTTGAAACTTCAATCTGCACACTCAAAAGACCACAAATGCTCAGATTTGGGTCTGGTTCTATGATTTACCTTGAAAGTATTGGGAGCACCAGATTTT
Organism: Agave tequilana; assembly: GCA_038442645.1. NCBI lineage: Eukaryota > Viridiplantae > Streptophyta > Magnoliopsida > Asparagales > Asparagaceae > Agave > Agave tequilana. The sequence goes on from JAVJIF010002135.1 coordinate 12,616, forward strand.
GTCTAACCTTGCGCTTGGTGTAGGAGTGGCATTGAAGTTTGACTAGATAACTCTTAAAGGGGATTATGGTCACTTGACATGAATGTTGATTGATGTGGACCTTTTCTAAGCCGCTGACTCACTTATACTTGATGTTGATGATGATTGTCTCATTCTTTGGAATATAAGAACCCTCCAGTTTTTTGTTCTTGTTGCTCTATTGGTCATGTGACATCGGCTTGCCATCGCGCCAGAAACTCGACCCCAAGGAGAAAGCCAATAATAAGAGGAGAAAAGAAACTGAGCCTCCGTGAGTTTAGAATGTTTATCGTCGCAAGAACAAGCCTGATGAAGCTCAGAAAAATACTTTGCAAGTTCAGAATGTGATAGGGCCGACTCTCCCTGTGAGTCTGTGATAGATCCCGAGAACTTGCAGACTTTGTTTCGCAACCCTCAAAGGTTCCATCTCAGCTGAGGACCCCTTCAGATGTGGTTTCTTCAGTAATGTCCCCTCTGGATGCTCTCGTTGTTCCCCATGTGATTTACTCGGATGTTCCTGTTGTGCCTCCGGCAGATGTTCCTGTTACTCGTCCTCATTTTGTTGCTCATATTGGTGGTTCAAAGGTTACTTTCTCCACAACCATGGATGATCTGGTTGCTGCTCATATGAGCCATGTTCAGGAGGGAATCCATTCTTCCTCTTTTGTGGAGGGAGAGGTGCATTCAGCAGAGTGATGATACTGATTCGATTCTTTTAATTCAAAGATTTTCACCCGGATAATACTTTTAACAAGCATGGTATTCAAAAAGATATTACTCGGGCGGATCAGGTTGAGGGGATGGCAGCAAGCCCCCTCTAAGAGAGGTAAGTAGAATAAAATAAATTATTGTTATTTCTCAACTCAAAACTAGGGCTACTAAGAATAGATTAAATAAATGATTTATCCTCTACTGAAATTGTAGGGGTATTGCTAATAGTAATAACCAAACTGCTTTGAAGTACTTTTGTTTTCATCATAGACTGGACTTACTTTGACTTGCTGAATCTATGTGTGTATTTGATGTGATTCCCTCGTCTCTTTGGTGATTTCTTGGATTGTGTTTACTTTGTGTTAGTTCTATTGATGTCCCTTATTTATGGATTCTTGGTTCTTCTGCTATTGGGGATATTAATGTTCTTATTTCTCATATTTAGCATGTCACTGTTGTTACTAGTTGGAGTGGGGTTGTGCATTAAATTTTTTATGGGAGCGTGAACTACATCATCTGTAAGTCTTTTTAGAATTTTTTGATGGATTTTCCAGGTTCTGAGGATCCGTGACTTCTGATTAGGGATTTTAATTGTCTTGAAAACACATGAAACCATTGGTAACATATCTTCCCTTTCTTGTGATGAGTTTCAGGCTATAATTATTGTCTGTGATTTGGTGGAGATTGAGACTAGAAGGATTTTTTACACTCAGATTGACCAGTGAAGGAATGATATTGTTCTTTCTCGTTTAGATTGGACACTTTGCTCTCCCTTTTTTTAGATGTCTGATCTCGAGTTTCTTGTGCTACATTGCCTAGGTTGTGTTCGGATCACCATCCTTTTTGATTTCTTATTCTACGAGTGTTTCTCTAGGTATGCAGCCTTTTAGATTTCAGGGTTTGTGGGTTTGCATCCTTCCTTTCTGGATTTGGTTAGATCAATTTGATTTTCTGTTCTTGGCAGTGGTACAGGGGGTCCTGGTTCAAAGTTGAAGCTTCTAAGGATGACTTTGAGGAGATGAAATTGGGAAGTCTTTATGATGTTCCATTGAATGTTACCAAAGTCAATGAGAGAGTTATGGCTATTCGAGAGAGGATCATGACTGAGGGTTTTTTGATAACATTTATCGGATTGAGCCTGATGCTTTCACTAATCTGGATCGAGAAACATGCTCGATTCATCATCAGAAGACCATTCGGTGGCCTGGGATTCTCTTGTATGTCAAAGGAGGAGGGTGGTCTTGGTGATAAGGACCTATGTGTCCTTAACAAGGCGATGCTAAAGAACCTTATCTGACGCATGATGACTGAGAATTCTATGTTTTTACTTATCTATGTGCCTACTATTTTACTCAGGATCATAAATCGTAGACTTAGGATATTTCTTTTTCTGTTTGGCCAGGTCTGAAGCCCTTTTATACACCTTTATTGCTTGAGTCCAACTGGTTGCTTGGTCGTCACTCCAAGGTTTATTTTTGGACGGATAACTAGTTGGGTACTCCATTAACATTCCGTGTCGCAACCCCATAGCAGGCTCAAGTGGGTGGATGGGAACTCCTCCTGTCTTTTTGTTCCTCATTTCTAGTCCTTGCTTCTGAGATTGACGGGTTATGGTGAGCCCAGATTTGGATTCTCGAGTTTGGACTCTTTCTTTAGATTGTGAGGTCCCATGTGCAGCGGTTTACGCTTCTATTAGGGTGCCTGGTGTCCTGTCGATTGGAGAAGCAGATTTGGGTGGCTTACATCCCTCCTTCGTGTTCCATTCTCGCTTGGCGTGTTTTACACGACAAGCTGTATATTGATCTGCTTTGCATGCCCGAGACTTCATTTTCCCTTCGGTTGTCGACTTTGTTCTACTGCAGAGGAGGATTTGCGACACCTCTTTTTGGAGTGTCCTTTCTGCAGGGTTTGTAGGAGCGATGTCCACTTTTTGACATCGTCTCTACCTGGATGAGTCAGTTCTGAAGCTTTGGGGGAGGCAATGCATATGTCATTTAGTACAGAGCTTCGATCTCTTTGGCGGGATGGTATTGTTTTCGTTCTTTGTGTCTCCGCAATCATGCTACATTTCAGAGACGCTGGGCTATTTTTGATGAGGCTCTTGGATTCGCTCCAGACTGGCACGATGTAGAATTCTGTTGATGAGCTCCTGGCTCTGTGGAGCTTTCAAGTGGAAGGCAGTCCGACTAAGGCCCCACACGTTTTGGTGGTCATTTGGCGCCCTCCCCCTCCGGATTGCCTTAAGATCAACACAAATGAGCAGCTCTTAGAGGTCTGAGTCTTACCTGATTGTGCTAGCATCTTTCGTGGTTCTGCTTCGCTCACACTCTCATCAGCTCCCTTGGAGGTGATGCCTTGTTTGGGAGAGGTGTTTGAGTTATCTTACTCAGATAGACTTCGTCGTTACTCACATACCAGGAGAATAACCAGGTTGCACATTGTGTGACGTCTAGGGCTCCTAACATTGTCGCTCCTACTTGGTAGTAGATTGCTTCAACTTTTTGTTCTTTTATTTTTATGATGTTTGTAGTAGGCCTAGTTTTAGGTTTTGTTGATTTTATTTGGAGTGAACTCTTATGTACTATTTTTTATTTGATATTGATAATACGTTAGGGATGAGATAGATGATCAGAGTGCTAAAGAGGTGCCAGCATAGGTAGGATGTCCCGGTGCACCTACTTATTCCTATCACCATACAACCTCATAGAAAAAAATTTGTGATGTTAGACCTCTCCTATTCTTACTCTCATACCTGCTTTTTGCTGCTGATAATTTTGACAAAAGATTCTAACATTTTTGGGATTGTAAATTTGCAACTTTTACTCAAGCCCATTCACAAATATTTCTATGACACGAAAAGTGATCAATGCTGCAAGAAAATGAATCCAAGCACCTAGTATCTGGAGCAGGGCGGAAAAAGAACTGTTATAGTATGAACGCATACCTTTCGATTTTTTCAGTGCATCATGAATGACCGGCAATGACTCATGAGGCATCAAATTATATCCTGCATCTAAAGATACCAGATTTGGTGCATGCAAAATTAAATCAGAGATGAAATATGCGGCCCTTATCCCTCCACGGTTTTTGCTACAAGATAAATGACAACAATGTTAATATCAACTCCAGTGATTGTTTGGATACAGAAAAGGAATCGAGTAACAACCTTATGTTTATGTTAACAACCTCCACCTCTTTCGACATTGCATTCTCAAGTTCTTGGAAACCCAGTGGGCCTAGACCAATATCTTCAATGTTAAGTGTTCTTACACGAGAGGTACTCAAGAATTTGACGAGCAGTGTTGCTATAGAACTGGAAATGAGAGAAGAGGGGGGGGACCCCACTGAGTTAGAATAAGTGCTGCTCCTATTGTCTCAACTAAGAATGGAACTAGTAAGCATGAGAAAAAATACACCTCCCAAGGTCATTGTCCGCTATAGAGATACTGTTAAGTGGTTCCTTGGACATTGGAAGGCTTCTCAAGAGTTCAGCCACTCCAGTGACGGAAAGATCGCAATTCTCTATCTTAATATCAGAAATTGGGTTGGATTTCTCAAGAGCCTTGATAAAATACGGAATTAGACTCCTGCAAAGTTCAAGTTATGCTGGTTCAAGAAAAAAAAATATAGAAAAGAATGCCCAAAATAAAGATAAAATAATATCCATATAAGCATGAACAGTAACACATTATGTTAAATTCGATACATTTTTAGCTCCACTCTGTAAGCATTTATAACATACTAGAGGTTTGCAAGGAAAACAAAAACCTGATTCCATCATCCTCTATAGGATTATCACTTATGTCAATGTTTCTTAAATTAGGCATCCGAATCAAAGCATTATTGAGATCTTCTGCATCATCCTTGCACAGATTATTTCCCCTGAAATGACAACAAATCCAATAAAAACAAAGCAAAATCAATTAGCGCTTGATAGATAAAAATTGTGGTAACCACAAAATGAATTGGGTAAATGATACCTTAAATTGAGAACAGTTAATGATTTCAAGGAGAAATCTGGGTCTAATAACAGCAAGGGACCTATACATCTCCTATCAACTTTGCGAAGCCAACCAGCAATCTGCAACAGGAGGTCTTTGAATATTCTCCATTGCATGGGTTAAAAAAATAAAAGAGTGAAAAAGTAGAGAAGAAC
>JAVJIF010002135.1:22500-100142 GCA_038442645.1 Agave tequilana
ATATCACTGATAGCGACATTCACGTCTTAAATAATAGAAATTATCCCAATGTTATGCTCTTCTGGAAATTAATGGTAACTTACACATATTTCAGCCACACATAGCACATTTTGAAGTCTCAGGCATCTGCAAGAAAAGGATTTGTTTCAATAAGCCCTATCAATGTGTGAAATGTAAAAGAAACTACATATGACATCCAATATTCTGATAACATAACCATGGATATACATACATCTACAAATACAAACAGTTATATACACATAAAAGAGGGCGCATGGGAATGTGCTCATTTGGTTCTTCGGCACATATGTAAGGTTCATTTCCTCGTTAGATGAATGGAATTTCTACATCAAATTCTTCCCCATCCACGCCGCCTTCTACTATTTACAAGCCTTTGAGAATTTTTGAGGATCCCACATCGCATGAACTTAAACTGCATAACCAGAAATTAGCTTTTTCTTACCTGCCAACTGCACTATAGCCATATGGTAAGCTCCTTTCTTGTTCATAACTTTTCGGCCCAGAATATTGCACTACCTTGAATGTTACAAATTATGGAAGTTTCCGAAGAATCTATACAGATTTCTTCAAGAAATTAAATCAAATATGTAAGGTTGCTTGATAGACATTGTTGACCTGCAACCCATCAGTTCAAGCTTTTTGGTTGAACTGGTTAGTTGACAACTTGACATGGTACGTGGTGATGGGTTTGAAGAGATCCTAGACCAAAATTCATCATTGGCAATTTAACATACTCTCTATTTATCCTACATTAGTTCTACCTTCCAAAACAGTTTTCTGCCCAAGCGGGTCATCTTTCTGCTATCCTTCCACATGAGTGATGTCCCATGTATGGGAGGGTTACGAAAAACTGCATGACATACGTTCCACCCTACATACATCAGCATAGTTTTGGGTTGTTATCTGACAGCTCTCTTATCTCAATGAAGAAACCAGCAATAAGACTGGAACATCACATATTTCTGCTATAGTTCTTAGGAAGAAAGAAATAGGATTAACATTATATCTGGGGCTTACTGTAACATAATAGTAATGTAATTATTATCAGTCAGCTCAAAGCCTCAAACTAAACCTTGTGGTAGATACCATCACATACGTGCACAAAGCAATGACAGAATGGGCTAATAGACTTTAAAATCAGTGAAGCAAAAATTAATTTGAATTGCTGATTCTAATCAAATATCAAAGAAGACCACTTAAAGGAAGCGCACCTGGCATAACGTCCAAATTTGATGCAATGGTGCGATAATTTTGAACAGTCCTGAAGAGTGTCGCCACTATAACCAATTGAACTCATGACACTATCTGAGCCAGAAAATTACTCATTATATACACGAAGAAAAATCATTATGCAAGTATGCATATACTTAATTTATACATGTACCTAACTTCTGATCATTAAGGAACAGCACACCATCTCAAAGTACAGGCAAAACTATTTACATGGCTTCCCAGTCTACAACATGGTCGACGTAATTACAGATGAATGCAAAAGTGTGTGTTTTGTTTTCCTCGAGATTTGAGAGGACTTTGAGAGAGGAGATGACAGATTATATTCCCGAATTCAACACGCTAATGCAAAGAATGAAAGCCTTTTAACCTACTTGCAGATTGAAAGAGGAACAGAAAATTGTGCATGCCAATTAGACAGGTTTCCAACTCCAACATGCTCACATGATGTTGAAATCAGTACATTAGATTTTGCTATAAGAGACAATGCTGCATCAATGCTATTGTTCTTTATGTAAAACTCTGATAACAATGTCAAGGGGAAAACAAGGTTGATAGTTGTATAAGACAAAAGTAGGCCAAATTCCTTATTAATGTGATTCAGAGGGCACCAAACATTACTCTCAAACACATACAACCAAACATGGTTGATAGTCCTTTTGACATAACCATTTCATTCCAAGAACACAAAAAAAAAAAAAAAAGACAAACAAACAAAAATCATTCTACAACAAAGTTCTATCGCGTTATACCATTGATCAATCCTTCAGTTATGGAGCAAAACACCTTCTGATGCTATAACACTTGCAGCACATATTTTTCATTTTGAATCTATGATGATGTGGCCACAAATTCTTAAATATAGAATGATCTCATTATGCCATTGATGGACTACATACTGCAGTTCCATTTCCTGAATTCTAGCTCTATTATCTTTTGTATGTATGTATGCAAAAGAAGGAAATAATAAAAATGGTGTATAATCAAGTTGACTAGTGTGTCATGTTTAGTTTTGAGTTACCAGAGGATCTATTTCAGTTTTGAAGCACTAACTAGACAAAAGATCTTCATCCACTGCATACATAAGTTTCTTGGCAATGACAGTTTTCCAAAACTATGCAACTGAACTAACAAAACTGCTCTGATCCTGAAAACAAAGTTTTTTTTAGAATACCAAATCCCACAAAATGAAACATCTTCCCTGAAAAGAAGATTTTAATATGAAGCAATTTGGAAAAGTTTTAACATACTAGATCCGACAATTTCTTTTGAAGAAAACTGTGGAAAGGTCAAAAGAATAAAGAAGATATGTCCCAATTGTGTAGCATAACTACAATAAGAACAAATGGAAAACTGGTTTTTGGATATATGACAACTTCATTTTGGTTGATCAACTGCTAACTCATAACGTCTGAATATTAAATACATATTACAGACTATAGAATGTCAATATTAGATATTAAAAGCAAGGAGACCTGAATAGCACAAGTGCGACTTGAATAGCATAGTCATTAAAAAGAATGCAAAAAAAACTCATGGTGGATGCAACTGCATGTATAAGCAGTGAACACTCATAAGTAATGCTCTCTATGGAAGAAGACAAAAGAGGGGGAGAAACTCAACAACAGGTTACCTGAGATTTTTACTCCGCCGATATGCCCATCAAAAAAAGGAAGCAAAGCTCTCTCAGTAGCTTCATCTAAGCAACTTTTCAAAACTGAACTTAGTCAAAGTGAATTGTTACCCATAATGCAGCATGATTTCAACTTTTTTTTAATAAATTTAAACCAAGGTTGAAATATCCAATACTCTCATCAAGTGTGCATACTTTTGTAAGTGCGCTTCCCAATAAAGCTGCTGCCAGTCAAAACAACTGTTCTCAGGTTTTGCAATTCCTACACCATCATGCATAGTCATCAAACTAGTTTGCTGCATCTTCTTCATAGCCTCCGGCCACCGCTTTTTATACAATGTCTTCCATGTTGTGTTGAAGTTGTCATGCCTGAAATGAATATATTTTACATGAAAAATTATCGAAGGTAATTGAACCCTTTCCAAAACAAAATTCACGGGATTTCCATCAAAACCTTCCGCGTTTTCTTCCATCATTGATGCCATTTGTCGTGAATTCCCTCCTCCCACAGCTGTCAAGTGATCAGCCGTAAGACATACTAAAATGTATCAAACTTACATGCATAGGCATTTCTTTTCAAGTCTATCTTGTTCCTGCACTAGCATCACATAAGGTCAACGAGTCGGACCCTAGTTATAGTTACAATGATGCTAAGTTACAAATAATTAGATTTAAACACCTTTAGTACTTACATCTTTGATATTAAGGGAGATCGGTGTTAGAATATAAAAATACATTCCTCGATCCCGACCATAATTTCAAACTTTTGGCGCAATGGCAAGGACCATGAAATGGTAGTACAGCCAGCTATGTTCAAATCAAACCAAGGTATATGTTAAAGCAGATTTTATGGGAAATCGTGATGCCCAAAAGACCGAGTTTAAGCCCAAAAACCCAGGCAACACCTGCAGCTCTACGCTGCACTGACAGAAACACCAGGCACAAGTATGACATAACACAACACATCAGCACACAACAAATTTGTTAAAAAACAGAAAATAGAAGTATCTTGTGCAACATGTGTGTCTTAGATGTGTTTTTGACATGTATCTAACACGACACGGCTCCACATTTGAAGTGTCCATGTTACCTAGCTACGAGCAAGTGCTAGAATAATAATATATATATATATATATATATATATATATATATATATATATATATATAGAGAGAGAGAGAGAGAGAGAGAGAGACTTGTGTCCTTCCCAAAGGATTTGAGGCCGAATACTTCCCACTCAAATACTAACATCCGACATTCGAATACAAGATCTATTCTGTTGAAGTTGATCTATATAATTTCAAGTATTTATAAACCAAAAACAAGTGTTTTGCATACTTTTTGCCCATGCATCAAACAGGGAAAAAACGAATGGTCTAAATAGTGAGTTAGTTAATTTAACGGTGTAGAACATTTGAAAACTAACAAAATTGGTGTGTCGGGGTTTTTAAATGTTTAGATCATAATCAAATGGCCGGATCTAGAATTTGTATGTCTAAAGACATAGATCTAACCAACTCACTTCTTTCGGCCGTCCATTTTGCGCCGCTTGATGCATGTGCAAAATTATTCAAAACACTTGATTTTTGATTTATAAATACTTGAAATAATATAGATCAATTTCAACGGAGTGGATCTTGTACTCGAATGTCAGAGGATTGTATTTGAGTTGGAAGGATTCGGGCTCAAATCCTTCTTGAAGGATATATATATATATATATATATATATATATATATATATATATATATATATATATATATATATATGAGGGATCTGTACCTCAGCCGCCAGCTGAGAGAGACTCTCTCAACTGACGCAACGTGGCTGAATTTCAACGATAATTTTGAGTGTTGCAACCATGGTCGCAGTTTTTTGTGAGGATCGTGATCAAGTCGCAGTATTTTTCTGAGGACTGCTACCGTGGTAGTAGTGTTTTCTGAGGACTGCGACCATGGTCGCAGTCTTTTTCTGAGGACTGCTACCATGATCTCAATCCTAATTACACTGAAAATATATGATTTTTTAGGATGCCGCTGTGTGCAGTGGACTGCGACCATATTAAAAACGCCAGCTGAGAGAGTTTCTCTCAGCTGGCGGCTAAGGTACCCCCCCCCCTCTCTCTCTCTCTCTCTCTCTCTCTCTCTCTCTATATATATATATATATATATATATTATATATATATATATATTCTCTTTAACACACACAACAGCTCTAACATTTCAGTTTTCTTATGGTCAGTAATGAATGAATTAAACATTATACTGTTAACGGTTTATAGAATTTGTGCAGTTGTGAGAAATTGGCATATTTTTCAGTAATCAAAATAAAGGCTAGTTAAAAAAATTGTACTTTGACAAAATTAAAAATAATCGGGAAATCTAACTAACAGTTCGTGCAAGTTCTGCAAGGCTAGTGGAGGAAGCTCCATCACTAATCCATCGAGAAAATCCGACGGCAGCTCGAATAATTCCTGCACGTGATCAAATCCTGATAAAAACACGGATTAACCTCAGAAACCAGCATTTTGTAAACCTCAAAATAATCAACCCAGCAAAACAAATGAACAAGTAGGTTATAAAATAACCATTTATAATTTGCATCGATATTGATTTAGTACAGAGAGAGAACAGCGACGGGACCTCCACCATTTTGATGTAGCCGCCGCCGGCGAGCTCCTGATGATCATCAAACAAAATTTAAATAAATTATTACATAGAAAGGGAAGAATAGTAAAATTTAGCAAAAAGGTTTGTAATTAGAGATAAGAAATCGAAAGAAAAATTACCAATCTGCGAGAGATCGATTTGGATTCTTTTTTGGGATCGAACTGGTTGTTTAGGTCTGCGGGAGTCGGAGTCGGAGTGAAAGAGGAGACAAGGCGGGGAAAAGCGGGCCCACCACTGAAAAGCGAAGTCGCAATGATAACGAGACCCCGAGTCATGTCACCGCCATGTGACCAGGAGACTGGAAACACTCTACAAATGCGGGCCCCGCATTGGAAACGATACTGAACATAAGTGTTTTACAGTGCCATTTACACGCACTTGTTTGGTCAAGGGGCCGTTTGTTTCGCGTAAAAATTTATAATTCGTAAATGACTTACCACCTAGTTACAATTACGGTGTTTGTTTAGATCGTAATTCATAAAAGACTTACACAACTCAATTACCACTCACTTGTAACCCAATTACCACTCACTTGCAGCTCAGTTACAGTTAATTTTGTGGTCATGCAAATTTGTATTATTTTTTATGTTAATATTAATTTTTTTAATATTTAGCATTTTTAATATTTATTTGCAATATTAAAACTTTTTAAATCACCAAATAGTTAATTTTTAAGGTCAACTTTTTCGCTTACAACTTACAAATTACGACAACCAAACACCGTAAAACACAATACACTTTTCTACTTACAACTTTATATTACCAACCAAACACCATAAAGCTTATATGCATGTAACTCACAACTGTAAAAGACTTTACCAATTACGACTTACGAATTACGGCCAGTTACGACAACCAAACAGGCCTAAGAGGGGAAGTGAGGAAGTGAAGAAGTAAGAAAGTGGTGATAGTTCCCTTAGAAACTTGAGAATTGGTTAGTAAATTTTTCGATATTTGAATAATGTTGAGAAGTGGTGATAGTTCCCTTAGAAACTTGAGAATTGGTTAGTAAATTTTTCGATATTTGAATAATGTTGAGAAGTGTGATTTGAAAAATGTTATGTTTTTTCCGGTGTTTGTATGATAATGTAGAAGCGGAAGTGAAAAAGTTGACCACAAAATTGACCGCAAAATAATATTAAAATAAAATTTAATTAAGAAAAATAAAAAATGGACTATAATTAAAATGCAAGTGAGATTTACATGAGCAAAAAATTAACTGTTTTGTGCTACAACTTATTACAAATGAGATTTACATGACCACAAAATTAACTGTATCACTCTGAAAGTGAGAAAATGGTTTTGTAAAAAAAGTGCGATTGACTTTCTTTTTTTAACTTATGTGTTTGGCTGGAAAAAAAGAGGGAAAATGGGTCTCGTGTAGCTCTACTTTTCCTCTTCAAATGTAGAGGAAAACAGTAAAAAAACAGATAGTGTCAGGCTGGGTTTTTCTTTTTAGATCTCTGATTTTATCATAAATCCAAGCTGGGCTTTTTCATCCAAACAGACCCTTGTACGATTGTATAGGCATGGTTATCTACACGAGAGATTGATTTATCTACACCGCAAAAACGATAATAATAGTGAGCAACATGTGCAATGCACGAGAGATTAGTTATCTACACGTGAATTCAACTACGGGCCTGTTTGGTTAAGGGTGGAAGTGAGGAAGTGAGGAATTGAGGAATTGAGAAAGTAGTAATAATTCCCTTTGGAACTTGGGAATTGGTTAGTAAGTTTTCCGGTGTTTGGATGTTGTTGGGAAGTGTGGTTTGAAAAATATTTTGTCTTTTCTGGTGTTTGGATGGTAATGTGAAAGTGGAAGTGGAAAAGTTGACCACAAAGTTGACCGTAAAATAATATTAAAATAAAAATTAATTAAGAAAAATAAAAAATAGACTATAATTAGAATGCAAGTGAGATTTACATGGTCAAAAAATTAACCGTTTTGTGCTACAATTTATTACAAATGTGATTTACATGACCACAAAATTAACTGTAGCACTCTGGAAGTGAGGAAATAGTTGTGTAAAAGAGAAAAGATAAAAGTAAAAGAGGTTTTCTTATTTTCCTTTTCCGGTGTTTGGCTAGATAGAAAAGTGAGCAATTATACTTCCCTATTTCTTTACTTCCGCCTACTTCCTTGCAACCAAACAGCCCCACGTTTCATTCACATTTATTAGATTGTATAAGTGTAACGCCCCGATCCGGCGGGTACGGAGACGTTACTGCGACGTATATACGCAGGTCAGAAATACCCTCACGTATATACGCTAAGCATCAGTACAGACAAGAATCAGAGTACGGAAACACGTGGCAATATACATTCCAACATAAGGATTACAAAGTTATCACAGAGCGTGATATATTGGTACATGTACATTATATCACAACCAAGTACAAAAGTGAAATTACAATTTGTACAGTAAAAGGTGCTCACGGGCTGGAGAAGAAGATCCCCGAGCTAGCAGGAAGGATCAGGAACAGAAGGAGCTAGGACAAGTCAGCCTGCTCCGAGAGATAGGCTTGGTCTTCAGTGGAGGGCTCCTCTTCAATCCAAGCTTCAGAACCTGAACATGCAAGTTCAGGGGAGTCAGAAACTCCCTAACGAATATGTAGGCGTAAGCCAACTGTCATGTAAAGATAAGTACATGCATGTGTTGATATGATCAAAACAATATTAAGCATCAAGAACTGTGTCAAGAGTACATGTACAGTAAGCAATAAAATGGAGGCATAAAATGAAAGTGATAAGGCCTGAATAAATCTATTACTGCCATTTTTTAATATTTATACTTATTACTCGTTCTACCCGTATGTCTAGGTATGTGTAATAGCGTCCCAGTACACATACATCCACATATGAGTAAATCGAGGCTGTTATTGGAAACCAACGGGGGTATCAACGAACAATGTTTACAGTGGATCCCGTACATGCCCGGGACCACGGTCCAGGACGTTCCATTGCTGGTGCATGGAACCGGCCGCAAGGCCTACAGGAGGGTCTTATAGAATGCCCTTATCAAGATGGTACCAAGAAGGAGGGAGCCAGCACTCCCCTCAGTCGCCTGGAGGCCCACAGGTCAGACTGGAAATTTTAGTTGCACAACATGCCTAGTGCCACTGTAAACACGAACATATATTGATAGCCGCAAATTTCCCCCGACCCGATGCAAGTTATTCCTTTTTATGATTTATTATTTAATTATCAATTTACGGGTAAGCAAACGCATGACAAGATCAGGAGTCCAAGAGTACATGAGTATTGCCATTTCCAGTTACTGTATATAATACAGGGTGGCAAGTACAAGATTCCCGAAAATATGACAATCTGAAGTCAGGTATCAATATGTTATTGCGGGGCAAGTATCAAGTAGTAGCATGATGCATGCAAGTGTGCCAGGAAAATAATATAATATTAGTCAATCATGTCAAAGCAGGAAAATCTGAAGGAAGGCGAGAACACTCGCCTAAAACTTTAAGAAATACACTGGAAAATTCCAAGCTCCGGAGTCCAAGTAACCTATTTTATATATATAAAAGAGAGGAGGAGAAGGATGAATCAGAAAAAGTGAGAACGAAGACGCAGGGGTCGCAGACGCTGGGATTGCGTCGCGTTGATGCCACAAACGCGGGGTCTGAGACCGCGTGTTAGCAAGAATGCGGGGAGAACGTAGACGCGAGCGTAACTCCGCGTCGCGTTGATAAAAGAACGCGAGGATTGCGTTGAACAGTTAATCGGACGCAAGGAGTAAAATCCGCGTCTAGTGACTAACAAGAGTGAATAGTTAATCGGACGCAAGGAGTAAAATCCGCGTCTAGTGATTAACAAGAGAAGGTGAGTGACAGTGAAAGTGAGAGACGCAGGAAAGAGAGAGGAGGAAACGCAGGAAATGGAGAGGGGAAAACGCAGGTTTGGTAAGGAAAAGAAAAGAAAAGAAAATGTAAGAAAAAGAAAGAAGGAAGGAAAGAAAGAAATGCAGGGGAAAGAAAGAAAGAAAGGAAATAAGAGAAGGAAAGAAAAGAAGGGAAAGGGGATGTTGGTCGGCTGGACCTCTCCGGTGGCGGCCGGAGTTGGCCGGAGTTGGTCGGCAAAGTCCCAAAAGAGGGGGAGGTTGATGGTGCAAGTCCAGTTCAATATAGATTTTTGGAGTTTTGTAAATGGTGTTACGGAGAGCGAACCTATAGTTCGTTGGAAAGAGGATGACGAGGAGAAGAAGGTGGTATGGTTGGTGGTGGTTAAGGTGGTGTAGGTGGTGGTGGAGATGGTGGTGAAGTTTTGGTAGAGATGATGGGTTGTTTGGTGGAAATGAAGAGGAAAAAGATGGTGATGGAGATGATATTATGGTGGTTGTGGTTGTTGGAATGGAGGAGGAAATGAAGGAGAAGAATAGTGGAGGAAAATGGTGGTGATGATGGGTGAAAATGACCAGCCAAGAAGGGCTTGGCTGCTGATTTTCTATGGAGGCTACGTTTGCTGTTGGAGGAGGAAGGAGAAAATGAAAAAGGAGAGGAGAAAACATAAAGGGGGGTGTATATATACATGGGGGAAAATTATTATTATGTTGCCATCCAACTTTATGAAACAAGTGTTTCATTCAAAAGTTGCCTCTCCTCATAAAAGGCTGCGCCTCTTCAAATCCAGATCCGCGTCTGGCAATTGCCCAGACGCGGGAGCAAAATTCGCGTCTTGCAAATGTTGTGTTGGTAGAATAGGACGAAAAGGCATGGTGTCTTGATCTGATTTGATTTCTTTTGAAGGACACGACATTAAATGCGGGATGGAGAGAGTTTCCGCATTAATTGCTGAGTTCAGAGTTGGAGGATCTCGCGTTAGGCAAGGAGAGAGAAAATAATAAAATATACGGACATAATTTCGGTATCTGGGAAAACACTGAAAACTCAGGAAAAGCACAAAAAATGAAGTATCTCAAAAAGTCTCCCAAAAATTCTCAAAAATAATAATATTATTTTAAGATTTTTAGTGAAATCGGTTTTCAAAAATTCAATTCCATTTTCAAAATAAAAATCCTGGAATCCACTATGAACGGTGTCTACACCGGGTAGGCTGGATTTTTGATAAAATCTGAAAAATCCCAGAAAATGCCTGAAGGAAGAAAATATAATTTTAAGAAGGAATGTGAAAGCGGAATCCAGAAATTTGATTCCAATTGAGAATTAAAATTCCTGGAATCAACCAGTGATACTGGCCGACACCAAATCCAGTGAAATTTTGATAAATTTTAAAAATTCTAAAAAAAATCATTTAGATAGAAAACATGATTTTAAGAAATACTGTGAAAGCCGTTTTAATATTTTCAACTCTATTTGTGAATTAAAAATCCGAAAGTCGGTCAGCGAAACTGGCCGACACCGGTTTTGAAGATTTACAATTTAAATCTGAAAATTTCCAGAAAATCATAAAAAATCGAGAATATTAAAAAATAATATTTGAAACTAGAATCAGTCAAATCTGAATTCCAAAAAGTCAAATCATGCAGTATTGCTATATGAGTAGGAAATTAAATAACAGAAAATAAAATAAAATAAAATAAAATAAAAAATACGCTCCATAAATCAGGATACATAACTAGGTACGTATACCGAGGATGGGGTGTTACAATCCATCCACCTTATCAAAAAATTTCGTCCTCGAAATTTCGATAATGGGGATGTTAAGAATAGGGGCAAGGAATTTTACCAACTAAGATGGAAAGAGTTGGGGGTAACGTTCACGAATAATATCCTCTCGTTCCCACGTAGCTTCTCCTGGGGCATGCCTATTCCAAGAAACTAGTACCAATGGTATTGCCCGATTTTTCAAGGTTTTGACACTTCTATCCAGAATGGCCATCGGCTGCTCCTTGTAAGATAAATCTGGTTGTAGTTCCAATTCTGAGTGATCTAGAATGTGACTTTCATCCTTGATATACTTCCTCAACTGTGATACATGGAATACATTATGTACTCCTTCTAAAGATGGTGGCAATGCCAATCGGTAAGCCACATCTCCCACGCGATCCAAAATTTCAAATGGGCCGTTGTATCTTGGGCTAAGTTTCCCGCGAGTACCGAATCGGATTACCCCTTTGGTTGGTGATATCCTTAAAAACACATGATCACCTGTTTTGAATTCCAACGGTCTTCTATTAGTATCTGCCCAACTCTTCTGCCGGCTCTGTGCTGCCTGGAGATGATCTCTGATAATTCTGACCTTATCTGTTGTCTGAACTAGAATATCTGGTCCCATAAGTCTTCTTTCGCCGACTTCATCCCAACATATTGGCGACCTGCATTTCCTGCCATATAATGCTTCAAATGGAGCCATATTGATACTGGCCTGATAGCTGTTATTATAAGAGAATTCTACCAGATGAATGTAGCCTTCCCATGACCCTTTAAATTCTATCATGCAGGCTCGTAACATGTCTTCAAGGATTTGGATAGTCCGTTCAGATTGTCCATCTGTCTGGGGATGATATGAGGTATTGAATTTCAGACGAGTTCCCAAATTTTCTTGGAGACTTTCCCAGAAATGTGATCGGAATCTCGTGTCTCTATCTGACACAATGCTAACTGGAATTCCATGTAGACGAACAATTTCTTTCATATATTTTTTGCAAGAACTTCTGTTGACTAACCTACTCTGAAAGGTAGGAAGTGAGCTGCTTTTGTGAGGCGGTCAACGATCACCCACACTGCATTGTTACCCTTAAGACTGCGGGGTAGAGCTGTAACAAAATCCATGGTGATATGTTCCCACTTCCATTCGGGTGTCGGCAATGGTTGTAGAAGTCCAGCTGTTCTCTGATGTTCTGCCTTTATTTGCTGACAAACCAAGCATTTTGCCACATACTGGGCTATCTCCCTCTTCATGGCATTCCACCAAAACTTCTTCTTTAAGTCTTGATACATTTTATTTCCTCCTGGGTGTATGGAATACGCCGAACTGTGTGCCTCTGCCAAAACTTTCTGCCGAACCTCCCCTTGTGGTACACAGATTCTGTCACCAAAATAAAGTGCACCATCTGAATGAATACGGATGTCTGTTCTTAATCCAGCTTCTACTTGAGTCTTGAATTTCTGTAATCTGGGGTCTCCCTTTTGGGCTTCCTTGATTTCACTCATCAGTGTTGGTTGAACCTGAAAGGTCATTAGTTGACCTGACTCATCAGCTCCTTGTAGTAGTATTAAGTCCAACTTTATGATTTCTTGAAGCAATTCCTTCTGTTGAGTAAGTTGTAATAATACTTTGTTCTCTGGTCTCCTGCTTAATGCATCTGGGACCGTATTGTCTTTACCGGGATGGTACTGTAAGTCTATGTCATAGTCGGCCATCAATTCAAGCCACCGCCATTGCCTCATGTTTAATTCTTTCTGTGTGAAGACATACTTGAGACTCTTATGATCAGTATAGATCAATATTTTGTCTCCCAGAAGGTAGTGTCTCCAGATCTTCAATGCAAATATTACCGCCGCCAGTTCTAAGTCATGGGTTGGGTAATTTCTCTCATGTGGTTTCAATTGCCTAGATGCATAAGCTATGACATGACCATGCTGCATTAGTACACATCCTAGGCCTTTTCCGGATGCATCACTATATATAACCATCCCTCCTGTTCCCGAGGGAGTCTTCAATATTGGAGCTGAAATTAGTCTTTCCTTCAATTGTTCAAATGCTGCAGTACACTCCTCTGACCATTGATACCTTTCTCCCTTTCTGGTGAGCTTTGTTAAAGGGGCTGCGATTTTGGAGAAGTCTTGTACAAATCTTCTGTAATATCCGGCTAATCCAATAAAGCTTTTAATTTCTGTTACTGTCCTGGGGATTGGCCAATCTTTTACTACCTGGATCTTATTAGGGTCGACTGAAATTCCTTCTTCTGAAACTACATGACCCAAGAAAGCTATACGGTCTAACCAGAACTCACACTTGCTTTCCTTTGCATAAAGTTGTTCCTGCCGGAGAGTCTGTAGCACTATTCTCAAGTGTTTCTGCATGTTCTCTATCGTTTTTTGAATATATTAAGATATCATCGATGAACACCACGACAAACTGGTCCAAATATGGCGAGAAAACTCGGTTCATCAAATCCATAAAGACAGCTGGGGCATTGGTTACTCCGAAGGGCATGACTAGAAATTCGTAATGACCATAGCGAGTTCGGAATGCTGTCTTCGGAATATCTTCTTTCTTCACTTTCAGTTGGTGATAACCCGATTGTAGATCCAACTTTGAAAACACCCGGGCCCCATGAAGTTGATCAAAAAGGTCATCAATTCTTGGTAAGGGATATTTATTCTTGATGGTAACCTTGTTTAATTCTCTGTAGTCTATACACAACCGCTTACCACCATCTTTCTTGTTGGCCAGTAGCACCGGAGCTCCCCATGGTGAAGTACTTGGTCTAATCAATCCCTTGTCAGAATATTCTTGTAACTGCTTCTTTAGAACTTCTAACTCAGTGGGCGCCATTCTGTATGGGGCTTTAGATATGGGACTGTGCCCGGAATGATATCAATGGAGAACTCAATTACTCTATCGGGTGGAAGTCCTGAGATCTCCTTAAATACTTCTGGAAACTCATTCCAAACTGGTACTCCCTTTTTCTGGATCTCAGCAGCAGTCATCTGTGTTTTCTCCTTGGCAGGTTTATGTCCTCCTTCAAATTGGAACTCAGGCTGAAGTGGCATTCTGAAATGATTTTCTTGTTTCGACAATCAATAACCGCATGGTATTTGCTGAGCCACGTCATGCCTAAGATTACATCGTACCCTTTAGTATCCAGTACGAGCATATCCACTGTTAATGTCCTGTCACACAGTTCCACCGGACAATCTACACAAATTTTATTAGAGATGACCACCCCATTACCGGTACTAATCTCCCACTGGTGGTCTAAATACTCAACAGGTATAGAGTGCAAAGCAGTGAAACTATCTGATATGTAACAATGAGAAGCGCCAGAATCAAAGAGGGCTAAAACAGGTTTAGAGTACACCATAATCTTACCTGTTACCACCTCTCCAGAAGTTTGGGCCTCTTCTGCCGTCAAGTTGTAAGCCCGTCCTCTTCCACGACCTGCTGTTGTTCTTCCTCCCCTTGGAGCTGGGCGAAAAACCCGTTGTTGTGGAGGGAGAGGGGCCCTTCCGACCATCGGCCCTGGATTCCTCTGTCCAATAGGTGCAGGAAGTGCCGGTAGGGTTCGGTTCACCATCCCAGTTCTCTTATGGGGACAGCCTTCTATTGTGTGATCACCAGATCCACATGCCAGGCATAATCCGTTAGCCCTACGACACTCTTGCTGAGTGTGGCCTGTCCTCTTGCAATAAGCACATATAGGAAGTGGTTGAGTTATCTGAAGAGGGGCCGGTCGAAATGGTCTTCTAAACATTGGGGCTTTTGCAGCTCTGGCTGGACCTCCTCCGCCCAATTGCTGGAATGGCCTCTTCATGGCCTGTTTCCTCCTCTGATCAAGATTCTTTTTCTCCAGTCCTCGCTCCACTTCTCGAGCTACAGTGAGGACCTGGGAATATGTTTTCAGCTGTTGGGGAATCAAAAGGAATTGGATATCCATTTGTAAGCCTTGCTGAAATCTGCTTGCCCGTTTCTCTTCGTCAGCTATCATATACGGAGCAAAACGACTCAGCCTTAAGAACTCAGCAGCATATTCATCAACAGATCGATTCCATTGTTGAAGCCGGATGAATTGTTCTTCCATCTCCTTCTGAGCTGTGGTAGGGAAGAATCTATCATAAAAGCTCTTAGAGAACTGGTCCCAAGTGATGGGTTTTTCCAGTCTCGCTTCTTCAGCTAGCCACCAGTTTCTAGCCACATCCTTTAATTGGATCTTGGCGACTTCCACCTTATCTTCCTCTGGGACCCGTGCTGCCTTCAAGAGATCTGTTGTGTCAATTAGCCACTGCTCGACATCTAGCGGTCTTTCTTCCCCCGTAAATATTGCCGGCTGCAATCGCCTGAAGTCTGACACGTTGCCTGGCCTCCGTTCTTGAGGAGCTGCTATCAATCCTTGCCGGAGGAGTTCTGTCTGTCTTTGTTGATTCTCCACCATATTCTGGATAACCCTAAGAATATCAGCATTTCCCCCTGTGGGTCCATTCTGTGGCTGCCCAGAATTGTTACGTCCTGCCCTCCTTTCCATATCTATGTTGGAAAAAGATGTCTGAAAAGAGGAGTGAAAGCAGAAGATAGATGGACAGAAGATAGATGGATTTTTAGTTTTAAAACATTGTAATACCCCGTTCCCAGAATACGTACTTAGTTGCGTATTCAGATTTTCCGATCGTATATTTTCGATTTGTTTCCTGTATTTGTTTTGCTTTATGAATTTCTTATATGATTGTTTTGTCTTGGATTTGGATTCGTGGACTCGGAGTCAGTCCCAGTCCGAACCAGGAACTCGATTATAGTATATTATTTGATTTGGTCTTTCCGGTGATTAGATTTGACCGATTTTAGTTTTAAATATCATTTTCTATTATTATATATTTTCTATGATTTTCTAGATTTTTCTGGAATTAAAATGAATTTCTTCAAAACCGGTGTCGGCCAGTTCCGTTGACCGATTCCCGGATTTTTATTTCACAATCAGCTAGGAATTTCTAGAAGGTCCTTTAGGCATTATTCCTTAGAATCATATTTTCTACCTACATTCTTTTTCTGAGAATTTTATGAATTTATGAAAATTCCAACGGAGTCGGTAGGTAACTGATTCCGGGATTTTTAGTTTTAAAACTATAAAGTATTTCTTAAACAGATTTCACCATTATTCTTAATATAATATTCTTGATTTTTGATAATTATTTCGGGTCGTTCCGAGATACTTGATTTCGGGACGCATCCGGTATTTTCTCGAAAGATTTCCGCATCCATGACTTAAACCCGGGAATCCGCCACTTTCATTATTTTCATTTTCCTTTCCAAGAAAATATCTTCTCTTTCCAATTCCTTTTCCTTTTCCTAATTTCTTTATTTCCTTTAGCTTCCTCCATAAGCTTTCATTTTCATCCACACACTTCCTTTAATTCTCCACCACACAATATCTCCACCTCACCCTCTTCCATGGCAAGCTCCTATTGGCCAAGAGACACCTCATCCCACTCTTTTACAAAAACCCCCTCTTTTTTTATTTTAATTGCAACTCCTTCACAAATTCCAAAACTATAAATACCCTTCCTTCTCCATTTCAATTCCTTTTTCTCTCTTCTTCACTTCACCAAAGCTTTAGTCTTCACCACCTCTAACTCCTCTTCATCTCTTCACCACAATCACCACCACAACCCTCCTTTGGATTTGGACCGTAGCTTCCTTCGTCGATCGTATCGCCGTGGATCCTTTTGGTGGTATTGTCGACCTCGATCTTTCCGAACGTGTAGAGCTTCCAATAACCGTTCCATGTGAGTATTCCTACTCACCAACACTTGTCTAATTCTTTGTATATTCATGTTTCCATATCATATAGGTTTGTATCTTCAAAATCATGCCATTTGATTACCAAACACAACCACCATTAGAATCCGTTCTGTACCCTGTTTTCAGACTGTTAGGCGACTTGACCTAGTGCCTAGTCGACTTGATATCCCTATTAGTTGACCACTCCCTTGACCCTAGTCGACCAACTCAGAAAACGACCCAACAGCAGCTGATTCCAGCAGTCCGGTCGACCGACAGTCGACCGGCAGTCGACCGACGTGCACAGCGTGCACGCTGGGATAGTCCGGTCGACCGGCAGTCGACCGGAACTCGACCGACCAAACCTGGAGCTCACGGCCTTGTATCGGTCGACCGGCAGTCGACCGATCACTCGACAGACCTGTATTTCGGTCGACCGGAAGTCGACCGACAGGCGACCGTCCTGGCACTGTTAGTGTACCGGTCGACCGGCCATTCAACCCAGTCGACCGTTAGTCTGTTTTGGGCCAAAATCTGCTACTTCTGTGGAAAAATCCTAACTCTCTAGAAACCCGTTCTAGTCGACTTGACCATACTATTAGTCGACTTAGAGTATCTGCTAGTCGACTACCTATTTTACTCCAGTCGACTAACTATTCCCTGAAACCAAACCCAACTCTCTGGAACCCAGTTTTAGTCGACTATACCTTACTGTTAGTCGACTTGCCATCACTATTAGTCGACTACTCTTCCATCCTAGTCGACTAACTTTGCCTGTCTGTCATAGTTGATTCCTTTCTTGAACATGAACCTTACCCTCTAGACTTATATCATGTATGGGTATTACTTGACTTGTCATTTGACAAACATCATCTTACCTTCTCTTTTTCTCTCTCCTCTTCTCTCTACATATTTATATCAGGTTTTGTGGCGCATCCCAAGCTTCCGTGGATTTCGGATATTTCGGTATATTGGTGACTCAGGCGAGTGTTCTCACTCGCTACCCTCTTGCTTTACCATTCCATTGATTATGATAGTATTCTCGCTCTAGTCTTCATGTATTGTATTTCATGCT
Source organism: Agave tequilana (assembly GCA_038442645.1). Taxonomy (NCBI): domain Eukaryota; kingdom Viridiplantae; phylum Streptophyta; class Magnoliopsida; order Asparagales; family Asparagaceae; genus Agave; species Agave tequilana. The sequence continues at coordinate 40,539 of JAVJIF010002135.1, forward strand.
TTATACCTTTTATTGCTTTATGCTATGCGTGGCCGACCCTTCGTGGTCGTTGGACTTGTTGGACTTTGGACCATTGCTTTTACATTACCACTTGGCATTATTTTAGACCTGTCAGTATGTGCTACCATTTATCATATGTATATCACCTGACATCTAGTGTATACCACCTGACCACCTGACTTGCTACTATTTGGTAAGACCCTCTAGTTATGACCTGACTTACCCAGACTATTATCAATCTCTTGACATAACTTGCCACCTGATTATTATCAATCTCTTATATGCTTGGTTGCTTGTTAATTATCATCATCCTGTCATGCTATCACTTTACACCCAGCATGATATATTTGACTTGTGATTATCATTCTTACGGGAACTTGACTTATTATCCTGTATCATGATCAGTGACCTGTTTTCCTGCTTTACATGCAGTGACCTGACTTTATAGTACTTATGTACTCCTTATTCCTGATCATGTCTATTTCCTGTTTTTCCCGTAAAGTGATAATTAAACTAATGAATCCTAAAAAGGACCAACTTGTATTGGGTCGGGGGAAACATGCGGATATCGATATGTGTTCGTGTTTACAGTGGCATTAGGTTGTGCACTATATATCCGGTCTGACCTGTGGTACTCCAGGGGACCGAGGGGAGAGCTGGCTCCCTTATTCCTGATTGATAGGGCATACATAATGTAACGCCCCGAATTCCACGAATACGGGGACGTCACTGCGGCGTATATACGTAGGTCAGAGAGTGCCCCCACGTATATACGCTAAGCATAAAGTACAACAAGAAAGGATCAGAGTGCAACACAAAGCGTGGTATACACACATATGCCAACATAAAGGTACAGATACAAAGTCATCACAGTATGATAAACATTACATATTACATATGTCTTTTATCATAACAAGTCCAAAAGTCAAATATACAATAAGAAGACAAAATGCTCACGAGTAGGATGAAGATCCCGTGAGTCAAAAGGAGTCAGGTGCAAGGAACTGGAGCTAAGATGCCTGCTCGCTAAGGAGAGCTCGATCTACGGTGGACAACTCCACTTCGATCCAAGCTCCGGAATCTGAATATGCAAATCCAAGGAATCAAGACATATAACAATAAATGAGCTACAGCCAAGTGGCTAAGAGACATGAATAGGGGTTAGAACACAAGTATGGAATATAAGGACAGGTATTAACATAATCATAAAACGGAAAATACAAGTAAAGCTGATTACAAGCAAAAGTGATTGTATATGCTTAAGTCACGGTCCCATGAGACTAATACATCGAGGGAATAATCCAAACAAGGAAACCCTCATCTATATACCGTTATCTCATGCCACGGTAATCCCAAGCATATAGAATCAGAGTTGCAAACCATATGATAGTCAGAAAGGAATGCATAACAAGAATGACAAGGATCATGACAAGATCAAAACCGGAATCATCACTGGAATCATAACAAGTAAAGTAGGAGTCACAATATAACATGAGTCATAACAGGGACTATGACATGAAACAATAATCATAACAATAACCATAATTGAGCCTATTATTATTATTACTCGTCTGACCCATATATCTCGGTATGTGTCTCGGTATCGATCCCAACTCACATACATCCATATATAAGAAAGTCGAGGGTCGTTGTCGGAAGTAGATGGAGAACTGATAACACTTCTTATAGTAGTTTCCATACACCTGGAACCGGTTTGGAGGCCCAAGTCCCCCTAACAGTCATCTAATGTGGGCCCAAGGTCCCACTAACAGTTATCTACTATATTTCGTCCCCCTACTATAAGCAAGGTATCATTCCGGCATCCATCACTTCCACCCATACCCCATACAAGTTGTAGCTTATTAAGGATTATCAGCTCACGGGAATAAGTGAACATAACAGTAATAGCCCTACAGATTCAAGAGGTGGCCCCCACAGATTCAAGAGGTGGCCCCCACCGCGTGGTGTGGCACTTTGTTCCATGTGGCACTTTGCTCTGAGGGAAAGGATTCTAGAGGTGGCCCCCACCGAGTATGGTGTGGCACTTAGTTCCATAAAACAAGGCAGGGTTCCCGTAAACACGATAATCATAAAGTCAAGGGTATCATGCTTGGTTTAAGAGATAGCATGACAAGGTGGTAATATATAACAAGCCATAAAACATAACGAAGAATTAATAATTGGCCGGGTCACTCATGACCTAACAAGAGGGTCTAACCAGGTAGTGGCATGTCAGTTGGTCAGGTGATAACATATTAGGTGTCATGTGATATACATGTGTTAAAAGGAAATAGATAACTGACAAGGCTGTATTAAGGTAAGGCAAGTGGAAACATAGAAACAACTTAGGGTTCAACGACCTCAAAGGGTCTGCCACGCATGCTATAAAATAAGAAAGCAATAGTATCACGGCAAGGTACAAGTATAAGAATGAAACAAGCAATTACAGGGCAATACATAAACATAGAATTATGGAGTAACTAGAAGTAATATACACCAAGCAACGAGTCATGAAGCACTGTATACAAATACCTGAACCAAGCATAAGATCCAAAGTTTAGATAGGAATCAACTATAACAATCAGACAAAGTTAGTCGACTAGGTCAAGAGAGTAGTCGACTAATAGAAGGGTTAGTCGACTAACAGTAGGGTACAGTCGACTAAAACTGTGTAACAGAGAGTTGGGTTTCTGATTCAGGAAATGTTAGTCGACTAGGGTCAAGGGAGTAGTCGACTAATAGAAGAGTCAAGTCGACTAACAGATACTTAAGTCGACTAAGTCTGTGATACAGAAAGTTGGGATTTTCTGGTTCAGGAAGGGTTAGTCGACTAGGTGGATTCAGGAGTCGACTAATAGTGGTTTCCAGAGAGTTGAGATTTGTTTCCAGGGAAGATTAGTCGACTAATATTTGGGGTAAGTCGACTAATACTGTGTTTTCCAGAAAAGTTAAGTTTCAGCTAAGTGTTCTAGTCGACTAGCTCCTAGGTTAAGTCGACTAATCGTGGTCGTGAGCAGAGTACAGAACTGAATCTAGGGTTGGGTTTGATGGCCTAAAAATGTGATTTTTATGTTATGTGTGTACAAGATATGAGGGTATAAGTACAATAGGAAGTGATCAAGTCTTGGTGAGTAAAGATACTCACTTGGATGGTTTAATTGGAGCTTGATCCAAGGAGGAGATGATGGCTTCAACCCACAATTAGTTGTTGCTTGAGATGGAGAAGGTGATCTTGGTGTTGCTTTGGGAGTTGGAGGTTGAAGATGAAGTCTTGACGATGCCCTAGATGAAGCCCTTGAAGTCTTGAGAGGGAGGAGGGATCTTGGTGAAGAGGATTTCTCTTTTGGTGAAGTGAGGAAGAAAGTGGAGTGAAGTGTAAAGGGAAATTATATATATGATTGGGATTTTGTAAAGGGGGTGAAATAAGGTAGATGTGATGGGGGTTTTTGCAAAAAGGGGAGGGGGTGAGGTGTCCCTCACCTGGCCACTTGGCCGGCTATGGGAGAGAGAGAGAATGAGTGGGATTAGATGGAAAGTGAGTAGGAAATGAGGTGGAAATTGGAGAAGGTGGGAAATTGGAAAATTGGGATTTTGGAAAAGCTTTGATTTGTGGAGGAAGGAAAGGAATAGGAAAAGGAAGGAAATGAAATGATAAAGAGATATTTTCTCTTGGACCCAAAATGAAACTGCTGAATAGACAGATACCCGGGTTAAAGTCAAAGATGTGGAAATCAATTCGGAAAATGCCGGAATCGTCCGAAATTCAAGTATCTCGGATCGACTCGAAATAATTATCAAAAATCAATAATAATATATAAAGACCAATAGTGAAATCCGTTTGAAGAAATACTTTATAGTTTTGAAACTAAAAATCCTGGAATCAGCTACCTACCGACTCCGAAAGAATTTTCATAAAATCATAAAATTCTCAGAAAAAGAATGTAAATAAGAAATATGATTCTAAGTAATTATGTCTAAAGGATCATCATGAAATTCCAAACAATTTGAGAATTAAAAATCCAGGAATCGGTCAGCGGCACTGGCCGACACCGGTTTTGAAGAAATTCATTTTAATTCCAGAAAAATCTAGGAAATCATGGAAAACCTAATATATTGGAAAATAACGTTTAAAACTGAAATCGGTCAAATCTACATATCAGAAAGACTAGATCGAAGAATATACTATGATCGGGCCCTCGGTTCAGACTAGGGCTGACTCCGAGTCCACGAATCCAAATCCAAGACAAAAAAAATCATATAAGAAATTCTTAAAACATCATAAATACAGGAAACAAGTCGAAAAAATACGATCGAAAATCTGAATACGCAACTAAGTACGTATTCCGGGAACGGGGTATTACAATCCACCCACCTTACAAAAAATTGCGTCCTCGCAATTTCGTTAAGGGGATAAATTGAACACGAAGGGGACAAGGGCACGAATAAAGGCTTCATAAAACCAAAACAGAGAATAAGATAAACACAAGAAGGACTAGAATGAACAATGATAGAATGACAATGGAAAAATATTAAGAAAGATAACCAACTCAAATACAAGAAATGGGGTAGTGGTTACCATGATATTCTAAGGCTCCTGATCTGGATACTGGTCTTCCCACTCTGCTGCATCGCCTGAGGTCTCTGCTGCCATGAAGTGAACTTGGCCTCTGCCCTGATCTGCTCTGGCTCTCATTCCTCTCTGCTGATGATCATACCGTTGGGGTGGAAATGGAACTCTTCGATCAACAGGTTCAGGGTTCCTCCTCAGTGGTGGCGCTGGAAGTGCTGGAGCTGGACGTGCTGGAGCTGGAAGAGCTGGTCTGACTGGTGCCGTATGCTCAAACTTTCTGTACCGGCAATCCCTGAGTGCATGACCTCTTGCCCCACATGCCAAACATAATCCATTGGCCACCCGACAATCTCTCTTATAGTGTCCGGGCCTGTGGCAGAAATTGCATGTGATCTGAGGAAGAGGAGTTTGGAATGGTCTCTTCATCATCGGGCCCTGGGTTGCCCTATCCGCATCCTCCTCATCCATCAACTCAAAAGGCATCTTCTTGGCTTGGCTCTTCATCTGATTCTCCTTCTTCTTCTCCAGTCCACGCTCTACTTCTCGAGCTATGGTGAGAACCTCTGAATATGTCTTCAGCTGTTGGGGCATCAAGAATACTTGTAGGTCCATCTGTAATCCCTGCTGAAATCTGCTTGCCCGCTTCTCTTCATCCGTCACCATATACGGGGCAAAGCGGCTCAATCTGAGAAACTCCGCGGCATACTCATCCACGGACTTACTCCCCTGCCGAAGTCTGATGAATTGCTCTTCCATGTCCTTCTGGGCTGTGACAGGGAAGAATCTGCTGTAAAAACTCTTGGAGAAGGTGTCCCAAGTGACAGGCTTCTCCAATCTGGCCTCCTCTGCTAGCCACCAAGTCCTGGCTATATCCTTCAGTTGAATCTTGGCAACCTCAACTTGGTTCTCCTGTGGAACTCTGGCTGCATTCAGCAAGTCTGAAGTGTCGGTCAGCCATTGCTCAGCCTCCAAGGGTTTCTCTCCACCCGTGAATATGGCTGGCTGCAGCCTCCTGAAGTCTGAAATGTTCCCCGGCCTCTGTTCCTTAGGTGCTGCTATCTCTTGCCGGAGAAGCTCGGTCTGCTGTTGCTGATTCTCTATCATCATCTGGATAACCCTCAATATATCCACATTCTCTCCCGCTGCTCCATTCGATGCTGATCCAGAGTTGCTACGACCCGATCTCCTCTCCATACTAGAATGGCTAAAGATAACTGGAAGGAGTTGGAAAAATGGAAGGATTTCAGGATATGAAGGAAGAAATCTAGGAGGACTAAATGTAGAATCAAGAAGGACTAGATAACTTTGTACATTGTAGTTGGCAATAGCAAACTACTAGAATTTGCCACTTGCTTGTACTATAGGTGGGAGAGCCTAAGCTCTGATACCAACCTGTAACGCCCGAATTCCACGAATACGGGGACGTCACTGCGGCGTATATACGTAGGTCAGAGAGTGCCCCCACGTATATACGCTAAGCATAAAGTACAACAAGAAAGGATCAGAGTGCAACACAAAGCGTGGTATACACACATATGCCAACATAAAGGTACAGATACAAAGTCATCACAGTATGATAAACATTACATATTACATATGTCTTTTATCATAACAAGTCCAAAAGTCAAATATACAATAAGAAGACAAAATGCTCACGAGTAGGATGAAGATCCGTGAGTCAAAAGGAGTCAGGTGCAAGGAACTGGAGCTAAGATGCCTGCTCGCTAAGGAGAGCTCGATCTACGGTGGACAACTCCACTTCGATCCAAGCTCCGGAATCTGAATATGCAAATCCAAGGAATCAAGACATATAACAATAAATGAGCTACAGCCAAGTGGCTAAGAGACATGAATAGGGGTTAGAACACAAGTATGGAATATAAGGACAGGTATTAACATAATCATAAAACGGAAAATACAAGTAAAGCTGATTACAAGCAAAAGTGATTGTATATGCTTAAGTCACGGTCCCATGAGACTAATACATCGAGGGAATAATCCAAACAAGGAAACCCTCATCTATATACCGTTATCTCATGCCACGGTAATCCCAAGCATATAGAATCAGAGTTGCAAACCATATGATAGTCAGAAAGGAATGCATAACAAGAATGACAAGGATCATGACAAGATCAAAACCGGAATCATCACTGGAATCATAACAAGTAAAGTAGGAGTCACAATATAACATGAGTCATAACAGGGACTATGACATGAAACAATAATCATAACAATAACCATAATTGAGCCTATTATTATTATTACTCGTCTGACCCATATATCTCGGTATGTGTCTCGGTATCGATCCCAACTCACATACATCCATATATAAGAAAGTCGAGGGTCGTTGTCGGAAGTATATGGAGAACTGATAACACTTCTTATAGTAGTTTCCATACACCTGGAACCGGTTTGGAGGCCCAAGTCCCCCTAACAGTCATCTAATGTGGGCCCAAGGTCCCACTAACAGTTATCTACTATATTTCGTCCCCTACTATAAGCAAGGTATCATTCCGGCATCCATCACTTCCACCCATACCCCATACAAGTTGTAGCTTATTAAGGATTATCAGCTCACGGGAATAAGTGAACATAACAGTAATAGCCCTACAGATTCAAGAGGTGGCCCCCACAGATTCAAGAGGTGGCCCCCACCGTGTGGTGTGGCACTTTGTTCCATGTGGCACTTTGCTCTGAGGGAAAGGATTCTAGAGGTGGCCCCCACCGAGTATGGTGTGGCACTTAGTTCCATAAAACAAGGCAGGGTTCCCGTAAACACGATAATCATAAAGTCAAGGGTATCATGCTTGGTTTAAGAGATAGCATGACAAGGTGGTAATATATAACAAGCCATAAAACATAACGAAGAATTAATAATTGGCCGGGTCACTCATGACCTAACAAGAGGGTCTAACCAGGTAGTGGCATGTCAGTTGGTCAGGTGATAACATATTAGGTGTCATGTGATATACATGTGTTAAAAGGAAATAGATAACTGACAAGGCTGTATTAAGGTAAGGCAAGTGGAAACATAGAAACAACTTAGGGTTCAACGACCTCAAAGGGTCTGCCACGCATGCTATAAAATAAGAAAGCAATAGTATCACGGCAAGGTACAAGTATAAGAATGAAACAAGCAATTACAGGGCAATACATAAACATAGAATTATGGAGTAACTAGAAGTAATATACACCAAGCAACGAGTCATGAAGCACTGTATACAAATACCTGAACCAAGCATAAGATCCAAAGTTTAGATAGGAATCAACTATAACAATCAGACAAAGTTAGTCGACTAGGTCAAGAGAGTAGTCGACTAATAGAAGGGTTAGTCGACTAACAGTAGGGTACAGTCGACTAAAACTGTGTAACAGAGAGTTGGGTTTCTGATTCAGGAAATGTTAGTCGACTAGGGTCAAGGGAGTAGTCGACTAATAGAAGAGTCAAGTCGACTAATAGATACTTAAGTCGACTAAGTCTGTGATACAGAAAGTTGGGGTTTTCTGGTTCAGGAAGGGTTAGTCGACTAGGTGGATTCAGGAGTCGACTAATAGTGGTTTCCAGAGAGTTGAGATTTGTTTCCAGGGAAGATTAGTCGACTAATATTTGGGGTAAGTCGACTAATACTGTGTTTTCCAGAAAAGTTAAGTTTCAGCTAAGTGTTCTAGTCGACTAGCTCCTAGGTTAAGTCGACTAATCGTGGTCGTGAGCAGAGTACAGAACTGAATCTAGGGTTTGGGTTTGATGGCCTAAAAATGTGATTTTTATGTTATGTGTGTACAAGATATGAGGGTATAAGTACAATAGGAAGTGATCAAGTCTTGGTGAGTAAAGATACTCACTTGGATGTTTAATTGGAGCTTGATCCAAGGAGGAGATGATGGCTTCAACCCACAATTAGTTGTTGCTTGAGATGGAGAAGGTGATCTTGGTGTTGCTTTGGAGTTGGAGGTTGAAGATGAAGTCTTGACGATGCCCTAGATGAAGCCCTTGAAGTCTTGAGAGGGAGGAGGGATCTTGGTGAAGAGGATTTCTCTTTTGGTGAAGTGAGGAAGAAAGTGGAGTGAAGTGTAAAGGGAAATTATATATATGATTGGGATTTTGTAAAGGGGGTGAAATAAGGTAGATGTGATGGGGGTTTTTGCAAAAAGGGGAGGGGGTGAGGTGTCCCTCACCTGGCCACTTGGCCGGCTATGGGAGAGAGAGAGAATGAGTGGGATTAGATGGAAAGTGAGTGGGAAATGAGGTGGAAATTGGAGAAGGTGGGAAATTGGAAAATTGGGATTTTGGAAAAGCTTTGATTTGTGGAGGAAGGAAAGGAATAGGAAAAGGAAGGAAATGAAATGATAAAGAGATATTTTCTCTTGGACCCAAAATGAAACTGCTGAATAGACAGATACCCGGGTTAAAGTCAAAGATGTGGAAATCAATTCGGAAAATGCCGGAATCGTCCGAAATTCAAGTATCTCGGATCGACTCGAAATAATTATCAAAAATCAATAATAATATATAAAGACCAATAGTGAAATCCGTTTGAAGAAATACTTTATAGTTTTGAAACTAAAAATCCTGGAATCAGCTACCTACCGACTCCGAAAGAATTTTCATAAAATCATAAAATTCTCAGAAAAAGAATGTAAATAAGAAATATGATTCTAAGTAATTATGTCTAAAGGATCATCATGAAATTCCAAACAATTTGAGAATTAAAAATCCAGGAATCGGTCAGCGGCACTGGCCGACACCGGTTTTGAAGAAATTCATTTAATTCCAGAAAAATCTAGGAAATCATGGAAAACCTAATATATTGGAAAATAACGTTTAAAACTGAAATCGGTCAAATCTACATATCAGAAAGACTAGATCGAAGAATATACTATGATCGGGCCCTCGGTTCAGACTAGGGCTGACTCCGAGTCCACGAATCCAAATCCAAGACAAAAAAAATCATATAAGAAATTCATAAAACAGCATAAATACAGGAAACAAGTCGAAATAATACGATCGAAAATCTGAATACGCAACTAAGTACGTATTCCGGGAACGGGGTATTACACATAAGTCCCTCCTGATAGGCCTCGCGGCTGGTTCCGTCACCATGCAACGGAACACCCTTGACCGTGGTCCCGGGCATGCACGGGACCCACTGTAAACATAGTTCGTTGATACAACCGCTGATTTCCAATAACAACCTCGACTTGCTTATATATGGATGTATGTGAGTTGGCCGTACACCGAGACACATACCGAGATATATGGGCAAGACGAGTAATAATAAAGTGTCATAATAACCGGCTCTTTAAGTTGTAAGTAGAGGTATGTGGAATGGGACGCATACCAAAGCCTGCATCTTAAATAGCTATGAATCCGTGATGTGCCTTACCGTATTTGCTTTTCCCGGACTTTATATCGGATTTCATGTTTTATGAGTATTATGATATGACTACCTTGTAGCTCGTCCTTGGTTTTATTCTGATTTCCTGTTTTATGATTATCATGCCATATCTATTCATACCTGCTCTAACCTATCTACCTCCTGAGTATTTCCTACTTGATATCATTGTTATATGCATTATTGTGCTCACCCTGCTTCGCCACTTGGTTTTGCTTCACCACTCGCCTGGGGAGTATCATTTGACTCCCCTGGATTCTCACGTCCAGGTCTTGGAGCTAGGAGCGTGTGTTCAGAGTAACGCAGCAGTAGCGTGGATCTTCAGCCGACCTTTCGGAGCTCCATCCTTCCAGACCCCCTTTGTGCCTCTCGAGTTTTCCCTTAGCAAACTCGTGAGTGCCCTTTTTCTATTCATACTTGTACATTCCTTATATACTTGTATGTGAGCGCCCTTTTATGCTGTTCATATATGTATATCTCTTGTACTCTCGTATTTGCGCGTATCTGTGATGTATTATTATTGTAATATTCATCACCTCTGGTGATAACTCTGTAATTGTATATATATATGTGTTGGAATGTATAATGCACCATATGCTTCCGTACTCTGATTCTTGTCTGTACTGATGCTTAGCGTATATACGGGAAGGTACTTCGGACTTACGTATATACGTTGCAGTGACGACCCCGTATTCGTGGAATCGGGGCGTTACAGGAATCGAGGGAAGGAATATCAAGAAGAAATGGATAACTTTGTAGTTAGAATGTATAACCGAAACTCATGTATTCCAACTGCAAATTAAGATCCTATTAATTTGCAATTAGGTTGTACTGTAGGTGTGAGAGCCTAGGCTCTGATACCAACCTGTAACGCCCCGATCCGGCGGGTACGGAGACGTTACTGCGACGTATATACGCAGGTCAGAAATACCCTCACGTATATACGCTAAGCATCAGTACAGACAAGAATCAGAGTACGGAAACACGTGGCAATATACATTCCAACATAAGGATTACAAAGTTATCACAGAGCGTGATATATTGGTACATGTACATTATATCACAACCAAGTACAAAAGTGAAATTACAATTTGTACAGCAAAAGGTGCTCACGGGCTGGAGAAGAAGATCCCCGAGCTAGCAGGAAGGATCAGGAACAGAAGGAGCTAGGACAAGTCAGCCTGCTCCGAGAGATAGGCTTGGTCTTCAGTGGAGGGCTCCTCTTCAATCCAAGCTTCAGAACCTGAACATGCAAGTTCAGGGGAGTCAGAAACTCCCTAACGAATATGTAGGTGAAAGCCAACTGTCATGTAAAGATAAGTACATGCATGTGTTGATATGATCAAAACAATATTAAGCATCAAGAACTGTGTCAAGAGTACATGTACAGTAAGCAATAAAATGGAGGCATAAAATGAAAGTGATAAGGCCTGAATAAATCTATTACTGCCATTTTTTAATATTTATACTTATTACTCGTTCTACCCGTATGTCTAGGTATGTGTAATAGCGTCCCAGTACACATACATCCACATATGAGTAAATCGAGGCTGTTATTGGAAACCAACGGGGGTATCAACGAACAATGTTTACAGTGGATCCCATACATGCCCGGGACCACGGTCGAGGACGTTCCATTGCTGGTGCATGGAACCGGCCGCAAGGCCTACAGGAGGGTCTTATAGAATGCCCTTATCAAGATGGTACCAAGAAGGAGGGAGCCAGCACTCTCCTCAGTCGCCTGGAGGCCCACAGGTCAGACTGGAAATTTTAGTTGCACAACATGCCTAGTGCCACTGTAAACACGAACATATATTGATAGCCGCAAATTTCCCCCGACCCGATGCAAGTTATTCCTTTTTATGATTTATTATTTAATTATCAATTTACGGGTAAGCAAACGCATGACAAGATCAGGAGTCCAAGAGTACATGAGTATTGCCATTTCCAGTTACTGTATATAATACAGGGTGGCAAGTACAAGATTCCCAAAAATATGACAATCTGAAGTCAGGTATCAATATGTTATTGCGGGGCAAGTATCAAGTAGTAGCATGATGCATGCAAGTGTGCCAGGAAAATAATATAATATTAGTCAATCATGTCAAAGCAGGAAAATCTGAAGGAAGGCGAGAACACTCGCCTAAAACTTTAAGAAATACACTGGAAAATTCCAAGCTCCGGAGTCCAAGTAACCTATTTTATATATATAAAAAGAGAGGAGGAGAAGGATGAATCAGAAAAAGTGAGAACGAAGACGCAGGGGTCGCAGACGCGGGGATTGCGTCGCGTTGATGCCACAAACGCGGGGTCTGAGACCCGCGTGTTAGCAAGAATGCGGGGAGAACGTAGACGCGAGCGTAACTCCGCGTCGCGTTGATAAAAGAACGCGAGGACAGCGTTGAACAGTTAATCGGACGCAAGGAGTAAAATCCGCGTCTAGTGACTAACAAGAGTGAATAGTTAATCGGACGCAAGGAGTAAAATCCGCGTCTAGTGATTAACAAGAGAAGGTGAGTGACAGTGAAAGTGAGAGACGCAGGAAAGAGAGAGGAGGAAACGCAGGAAATGGAGAGGGGAAAACGCAGGTTTAGTAAGGAAAAGAAAAGAAAATGTAAGAAAAAGAAAGAAGGAAGGAAAGAAAGAAATGCAGGGGAAAGAAAGAAAGAAAGGAAATAAGAGAAGGAAAGAAAAGAAGGGAAAGGGATGTTGGTCGGCTGGACCTCTCCGGTGGCGGCCGGAGTTGGCCGGAGTTGGTCGGCAAAGTCCCAAAAGAGGGGAGGTTGATGGTGCAAGTCCAGTTCAATATAGATTTTTGGAGTTTTGTAAATGGTGTTACGGAGAGCGAACCTATAGTTCGTTGGAAAGAGGATGACGAGGAGAAGAAGGTGGTATGGTTGGTGGTGGTTAAGGTGGTGTAGGTGGTGGTGGAGATGGTGGTGAAGTTTTGGTAGAGTTGATGGGTTGTTTGGTGGAAATGAAGAGGAAAAAGATGGTGATGGAGATGATATTATGGTGGTTGTGGTTGTTGGAATGGAGGAGGAAATGAAGGAGAAGAATAGTGGAGGGAAATGGTGGTGATGATGGGTGAAAATGACCAGCCAAGAAGGGCTTGGCTGCTAATTTTCTATGGAGGCTACGTTGCTGTTGGAGGAGGAAGGAGAAAATGAAAAAGGAGAGGAGAAAACATAAAGGGAGGTGTATATATACATGGGGGAAAATTATTATTATATTGCCATCCAACTTTATGAAACAAGTGTTTCATTCAAAAGTTGCCTCTCCTCATAAAAGGCTGCGCCTCTTCAAATCCAGATCCGCGTCTGGCAATTGCCCAGACGCGGGAGCAAAATTCGCGTCTTGCAAATGTTGTGTTGGTAGAATAGGACGAAAAGGCATGGGTGTCTTGATCTGATTTGATTTCTTTTGAAGGACACGACATTAAATGCGGGATGGAGAGAGTTTCCGCATTAATTGCTGAGTTCAGAGTTGGAGGATCTCGCGTTAGGCAAGGAGAGAGAAAATAATAAATATACGGACATAATTTCGGTATCTGGGAAAACACTGAAAACTCAGGAAAAGCCCAAAAAATGAAGTATCTCAAAAAGTCTCCCAAAAATTCTCAAAAATAATAAATATTATTTTAAGATTTTTAGTGAAATCGGTTTTCAGAAATTCAATTCCATTTTCAAAATAAAAATCCTGGAATCCACTGTGAACGGTGTCTACACCGGGTAGGCTGGATTTTTGATAAAATCTGAAAAATCCCAGAAAATGCCTGAAGGAAGAAAATATAATTTTAAGAAGGAATGTGAAAGCGGAATTCAGAAATTTTGATTCCAATTGAGAATTAAAATTCCTGGAATCAACCAGTGATACTGGCCGACACCAAATCCAGTGAAATTTTGATAAATTCTAAAAATTCTAAAAAATTCATTTAGATAGAAAACATGATTTTAAGAAATACTGTGAAAGCCGTTTTAATATTTTCAACTCCATTTGTGAATTAAAAATCCGAAAGTCGGTCAGCGAAACTGGCCACACCGGTTTTGAAGATTTACAATTTAAATCTGAAAATTTCCAGAAAATCATAAAAAATCGAGAATATTAAAAAATAGTATTTGAAACTAGAATCAGTCAAATCTGAATTCCAAAAAGTCAAATCATGCAGTATTGCTATATGAGTAGGAAATTAAATAACAGAAAATAAAATAAAAAATACGCTCCATAAATCAGGATACATAACTAGGTACGTATACCGAGGATGGGGTGTTACAATAAGTTTGTGAGTAATACTTCTTTACTTTTCTAGATTATGCTCATCTTTCTACTTCAAAAAGACAATGAGAGCGAACATTGCACCATTTTTATGTTACAGAGAGATCAAAAAGAAATTTTGGTGTATGCATTTTATTTTAAGATCTTTCTCATATATACCCCTCAAATATTTCGTATTTTCAAATTTATCTCTCAAATCTTCGTAATCTCTGAATTACCTCCAAATTCTTTCATATTCTTATAATTACCCTCACTGTCAGTCAAAAGAAATAAAAAAGGGAATATTCTCTAATTTCCTGTTATGAAATTGTGAAATCCTTGTAATAACCTCTTTCATTCATTCATTCTGCTGGAATGGCTCAAGTCTGATGATAATTATCTAACTTTGTGTCTTGTTGTTGTTGGAGGAGAGACTACATTGAGGAAGGTGATGCCATGCCAAGTGTCTTGCCAAGTGTCATCGAAGACCGCCAGGAAAGGCAAAGTGACAGTGGCAGAAAAATCAGCAGCAGCAGAAGTCAGAATGGTCGGTCGACCGGCCCGGTCGACCGACGTGCACAGCATGCACAGGAACGGTCGCGGTCGACGGGCCGGTCGACCGCAGGGCTCTGACTGACAAACACCCAACTCTCGGGTTTTCTGGGTCGACCGCCCGGTCGACCGGAAGCCCTTGACTGACAAAACCCAACTCTCGGGTTTTCTGGGTCGACCGGCCCGGTCGACCGACAGACGGGTTCTGGGTAAAAATCTGCTGATCCGTTTTTTGAGGTATTTAAGCCTCATGTTGATTCTAGGGTTTGTAACCTGAGGGAATTGTAGTTGCTCTGAGTACTCTTGCATTCAAAGAGACTTAGAGTTATTGTAATCATCTTCCACAAATAAATCTCTCCATTGATTGCCCCAAAGACGTAGGCATTCAGGCCGAACCTCGTTAGATCTGTTGTTTGCGATTGGGTGATTCTCTTCTTGTTGTGATTGATTTAATTGTTCGAGGAGATCTGAGGATTCTCTGTTTGGTTCGTTGTTGTGATTTGTATGCGTGCACAACAAGTGGTATCAGAGCATCCAGGTTACGCTTGGGATTCTGAGGATTCGAAGGGTTCCAGATCTGATCAGGTGGAGATTGTGTGTCGATCTCAGGTCAGAGGTATTGGTGTTCTAGGAGATCGTGTGTCGATCTCAGG
Source organism: Agave tequilana (assembly GCA_038442645.1). Classification (NCBI taxonomy): domain Eukaryota; kingdom Viridiplantae; phylum Streptophyta; class Magnoliopsida; order Asparagales; family Asparagaceae; genus Agave; species Agave tequilana. Next base: position 55,961 of record JAVJIF010002135.1, read on the forward strand.
AGGACGCAAGGAGGGCTCGTTGAATCTGTGTTTGGAGTAGATCCGGTGAGAAACTCGATCTAGGGTTTCAAGAGGCAGGTAAAAATCCCATTTTTATCTGAGTAGAGATTTATTCCAATCTGGTTATTCTTCCGCATAAATAGAGAAACAAAAGAAGATCTCAATGGCAGAAGAAACTGCATCTGTTAAGACAATGAACAATCACCCAAGGATTGAAGTTGTTAAGTTTAATGGGACTAACAATTTCGGTATGTGGAGATGTGAGGTTATGGATGCACTGAATGCATCAAACCTCGAGGACACTCTCCTATTGGAGAGGAAGAAGAACACTACCACTGATGAAGATTGGGCAAAGATGAACAGATCGGCATGTGGCTTGATACGTTCATGCTTGTCACAATACATAAAATACCTTGTGCAACATGAGACGTCAGCGAAGAAACTGTGGCAAACCCTTGAAAAGAAGTACCTGAAGAAGAGTGTAGAGTCCAGGTTGCAGCTTAAGAGTAAGCTGTATCAGTTCAGGATGCAGAAGGGGAGCACAGTCAATGAGCACATTAACCGGTATACGAAGCTTCTTACAGATCTGCTGAATTTGGATGTCAAGCTAGAAGAGGAAGATAAGGCTGTTATCTTTCTGAATTCACTACCTGCAGAGGAGTACGAGACATTCACACTGACCTTTATTAATGGAAGGCAGAGCTTGAATTATGATGAGGTGTCATCTTCATTGATTAGTTATGAAATAAGGAAGAATGAAAGATATCCCTCTCAGACAAGTTCATCAGCAGAGGCATTGGAAATAAGAGGTAGAGGTTCATCAAGGAAGGGAAAGGAGATTAAGGGAAGATCAAAGTCCAGGCCGGGCTTCAGGGATCTCAAGAAAAATCAGTGCGCATTCTGCAAAGAGATTGGGCACTGGAAAGTAGACTGTCCAAAATTCAAGGGAAAGAAGAAAGAGTCAAAATCTGAAGCAAATCTCGCAAAAGTGGTAAAAACTGCAAGCAGCAAATCACAGGCAGATGGATCAGATTCGGATTCTTCAGTGTTCTCGTTTTCAGTCACCACTCCTATCATTGGTTACTCGGGGGAGAACGAGTGGATCTTGGATACAGGTGCAACATATCATGTATGCTCTAATCGAGACTGGTTTACCAGTTTTGAGAAGTTGGAGGGGTGTTCGGTCGTCATGGGCGACGATCACCCATGCATCATGGAGGGTGTTGGCACTATTCCAATCAGGATGTTTGATGGGATGGTGAGGGAATTGAAAGAAGTGAGATATGTTCCTCAGCTAAAGAGGAACTTGATCTCTGTAGGAGTTTTGGAATCACTGGGGCTCGGAGTGTCATTAAGGATGGAGTTCTTAAAATGACAAAGGGCTCGATGGTGGTGTTGAAGGCCGATCGCCGTAACAACTTGTATTATTTGAAGGGTAGTACAGTGACAGGGCAGGTGGCAGCTTCAACCAGTCAGAAGGAAGATTCAACCCGCTGTGGCACATGAGGCTGGGACATGCAGGGGAGAAATCAATGCAAACTCTTGTGAAGAAAGGGTTGCTGAAGGGTGCTGAGACCTGCAAGCTGGATCTATGTGAACATTGCATCATCGGCAAGAAGACCAAGGTGAAGTTTGGCACAGCTTCGCACTGCACAGAGGGTATTCTTGACTATGTTCACACGGATGTATGGGGACCTACCAAGACTGCATCGATTGGAGGTAACCACTATTTTGTGTCGTTCATTGATGACTACTCTAGGCGCTGTTGGGTGTACACTATGCGACACAAAGGTGAAGTCCTATAGCTGTTTGTGAAGTGGAAGGCTAATCTGGAGAGAAGCACAGGAAGGAAGATCAAGGTTCTCCGTTCTGACAATGGAGGGGAGTACAAATCCGATCCGTTCCTACAGCTATGCCTTGATGAGGGCATCGAGAGACACTTCACAGTACCGGAGAATCCGCAACAAAATGGGGTGGCTGAGAAGATGAACCGAACTCTGCTAGAGAAGGTTCGATGTATGTTATCCAATGCAGGACTGCCAAAGAAGTTCTGGGCTGAAGCTTTGGGGTATGCATGCCACCTTGTGAATAGGTTGCCGTCGTCTGCAATAGGGGGGAAGACTCCTCTTGAAGCTTGGTCAGGAAGAACTGCTCAGGATTATGATTTGCTACGGGTTTTCGGATGTCCAGCCTACTACCACGTCAGAGAAGACAAGTTGGACCCAAGGGCAAAGAAAGGGGTGTTCGTTGGCTTCAAGCGAGGAACCAAAGGGTTCAAGATTTGGGACCAAAAGGACAACAAATTCATAATCAGCAGGGATGTCACATTCGATGAGGCTTCACTGATGAAGCCTACGGTCTCTAAGCAGGTGGAGACCAGCAAGACCAAGGAGCTATTGCAGCAGATGGAGAGTGATGCAGATCCACCATCTCTAGAGGATTCAGTATCAGTTCGGATCATTCCTGAGGTGACACAGGGTGGTGATCAAGTTGCAGAAGAAGATGCTGAAGTTGTTGAAGAGGGTCAGGAGCAAGACATGGATACCGTTCCAGATCCCACTGTAGTTGGAAGACCAAGAAGGAATACTAGGAGACCTGGTTGGCTCACCACCGATATGGTTGTTGCATATGCACTTCCAATTGTTGAAGAGGCTATTCCATATACATTCAGGGAAGCTGAGATTAGTTCAGAAGCAGAGAAGTGGAAAGAGGCCATGAATGAAGAGATGAAATCTCTTTATAAGAACAACACATGGGAACTCACCAAGTTGCCCAAGGGGAAGAAGGCCATAGGGTGCAAGTGGGTATTTGCAAAGAAGCAGGGATCTCTCCAAGAGGATGCAGTGCGCTACAAGGCAAGGCTGGTGGCTAAAGGCTACGCTCAGAGAGAAGGAATCGACTATAACGAGGTGTTCTCCCCAGTAGTTAAACACTCGTCTATTCGGATTCTATTGGCTTTGGTGGCGCAGAATGAGTTGGAACTTGACCAACTTGATGTGAAGACCGCCTTTCTCCATGGCGATCTTGAGGAGGAGATTTATATGACACAGCCCACAGGTTATAAAGCTGCAGGGAAGGAAGATTTAGTATGTAAGCTGAAGAAATCGCTGTATGGTTTGAAGCAGTCTCCTAGACAGTGGTACAAGCGATTTGACAGCTTCATCAGGAAGAAGAAGTACACACGAAGCCATTTTGATCATTGTGTGTATTACAACAAGTTACCATCAGGTGAATATATCTATCTACTTCTTTATGTAGATGATATGCTTATTGCTTCCAGGTCAAGATCTGCTATTGATTCTCTGAAGAAGATGTTATCGTCAGAGTTCGAGATGAAGGACCTGGGGGAAGCAAGGAAAGTATTGGGCATGGAGATCACAAGAGACAAGAAAGCTGGCAGGATAAGTTTGACTCAGAAGGGCTATCTGGAGAAGGTACTGCAGAGGTTTAATATCGGGAAGGATACTAAGTCTGTTAGTACACCAATGGCGCCGCACTTCAAATTGTCAGCGAAGATGTCTCCAAGGAGTGTTCAAGAGCGTGAGCATATGTCTCATGTTCCATATGCCAATGCGGTGGGTAGCTTGATGTATGCAATGGTGTGTACGCGGCCAGATATTTCACAGGCAGTCTCCATGGTGAGTCGATACATGCATGATCCTGGACAGGGTCATTGGAAGCTGTGAAATGGATTCTGAGGTACATCAAGGGAACTGTTGATGTAGGCCTAGTGTTCGAGAAGGACGACACCGGAAAGCAAGAGTGCATAGGGTATGTTGATTCAGACTATGCAGGTGATCTTGACAAACGTCGGTCGACGACGGGATATGTCTTCACATTCTCGCAGGCACCGGTGAGTTGGCGCTCCACACTTCAGTCACCGTCGCGTTGTCGACCACAGAGGCTGAATATATGGCTATGACAGAGGCCATGAAGGAGGCAATTTGGCTTCAAGGACTGCTTGATGACTTGGGCGTGGAACAGGATATTTTAAAGATAAACTGTGATAGCATGAGTGCCATTTACTTGGCGAGGAACCAGGTCTATCATGCAAGAACGAAGCACATCGATGTCAGGTATCACTTTGTTCTGGAGATTCTGGAAGAAGGTGACATTGATTTGTTGAAGATTCACACTTCGGAGAATCCGGCCGATATGCTTACAAAGGTGGTGTCGGGGGTAAAGTTTGCACACTGCAAAGACTTGCTCCATGTCCTTCAGGTGAAATGAGCTTGCTGAAGCTCATTTGGGTGAACTACGTACGGCTTGATCCCTTGGGCAGGGGTACGTAGGCAACCAGGTTGGTGCAGCCGCTATCGAGTCTGAATTCGGCTCAGATTTGGAAATCTTCACCGAGGTGGAGAATTATTGGAGGAGAGACTACATTGAGGAAGGTGATGCCATGCCAAGTGTCTTGCCAAGTGTCATCGAAGACCGCCAGGAAAGGCAAAGTGACAGTGGCAGAAAAATCAGCAGCAGCAGAAGTCAGAATGGTCGGTCGACCGACCCGGTCGACCGACGTGCACAGCATGCACAGGAACGGTCGCGGTCGACCGGCCGGTCGACCGCAGGGCTCTGACTGACAAACACCCAACTCTCGGGTTTTCTGGGTCGACCGCCCGGTCGACTGGAAGCCCTTGACTGACAAAACCCAACTCTCGGGTTTTCTGGGTCGACCGGCCCGGTCGACCGGTATTGGAGAATTGGGAGGTCGGTCGACCGCCCGGTCGACCGACAGACGGGTTCTGGGTAAAAATCTGCTGATCCGTTTTTTGAGGTATTTAAGCCTCATGTTAATTCTAGGGTTTGTAACCTGCGGGAATTGTAGTTGCTCTGAGTACTCTTGCATTCAAAGAGACTTAGAGTTATTGTAATCATCTTCCACAAATAAATCTCTCCATTGATTGCCCCGAGAACGTAGGCATTCAGGTCGAACCTCGTTAGATCTGTTGTTTGCGATTGGGTGATTCTCTTCTTGGTTGTGATTGATTTAATTGTTCGAGGAGATCTGAGGATTCTCTGTTTGGTTCGTTGTTGTGATTTGTATGCGCGCACAACAGTTGTTATGATAGTTATCTCGCCTCCTCTCTAATCCCCTGCACCAGCGCCAACAGAGTGATCAGAGAAGAGACCGCGACGGTGAAGATGAAAGCGATGGCGAAAAAGACATCCAAGGAACCGCTCCAGTACTTGGGGAGAGATAACAACATCTAATGAGCGAAAAGATAGAGAGATGAGGGGTAGACTCATTTCAAGAGTAGCTTCCCCTATTAAATCACCATTAAGAGTTTCAAAAGAGGTGGGTAGGGGGTCTTTAAGATCTTCACCATTAAGGGCTGTTACAGAGAGATCTCGAGATGAGTATGGGGTCGTGAAGCCTCCTCGGGCTTACAACAACGAGAATTCACTAACAATGTAGAAGATGACGCTTGGGTGGTGGTCAAATCAAAATCTATAGCAAAGCGAGAGCGTGCAGCGCCGATGGAGAGGAGATCTCGGCCGGCGATGAGGCAGGGCTCGCTGGAGAGACGACAGCAGCGCCGATGGATTGGAGGGAGAGGTAGAGGACGGAGGCGTGGAGGCTGGAAAGGGACAGGATGAGGGCGACGGAGCCCTTGGGGAGGTTAAGGCGAGATCAGAGGGAGGAGGAGAGGGCGCAGACTGAGGATAGGAGAGTAGAGAGCAGGGGGGGCGAGAGGCGACAAGGAAGATAGTAATTAATTATTATCTTATTAAAGATTTGAGGAGTAATTTGAGGGGTAATTAACTCTGTTCTGAGTACAACCTCCCGTCATTAAAGCTTATTAAACATTTGACAGGTAGTTTAAGTAATTTTGCTACGGAGTGTGAAAGTGGGGGTAATTTTGAACTCTTTTAAAGAATTGAAGGGTAATTCAGATATTATGAAGATATGGGGATAAATTTATAAATACGAAAGATTTGAGAGGTACATGTGTGTAGCCCCTTGTTTTATTAATTCAAAAAGAATAAAAATGAAACAAAATATCCTTTTCGTAGCAGTCTTTATGTTAAACATCAATTGAACCCTATGTAAAATGGAAGGAAAGAATTTTTGCCAAGTTTTATAGCCTCCGTGGACAATAAAATTTTATCTTGCATACTCTTTGTTTTGTATAGAAACTTCAAGGAAGGAACCATGGCATAAACAATTATCATTTTTCTTATCCCAAAAGAATTTTGGAAGATTGATCTTTGCTTATGCGAGCTTTAAAATGCATAACCAATAACTTAAGTTACTCCATGCACGAACTAATTTTACGTAACAAAGTCTCTATTTTGTCTATAATTTCTCGCATCAATTTTGACAACCAGTCATAAAACTTTATCGCATATTTCTAGATATTTTTATGGAACAAGATCTGTTTGGTGACAACAGACCATAAATATAGGTAGTTTGTATGAGAATGGGCAGATGGGATTCAACACTGATTTCCACGAGACAACCATATGCTATGAATGCTGTTCTTCTAGCTGTCGTGAGATCAAATCACAGTCATGCCAAAAGCTCAAGGTTTTCAAGTTTGTTGTAAGATCAAATCACAATCATGCCACTGAAGTGTAAGGTTCTCCAATTGACTGGTGACCAAAGTGTCACTGTTGACATGAAGGGGAGGAAGCAAGAGAATTCAATAGCCGGAAATTTAAGTTGGGGCATTCAGCCTTGTGCACCTTGATGTTTTTAAGAACCATAATGGTGAGCTGGCAATAGCTTGATGGAAGTCAAGAAAACTTATAAGATTTGAATGTTGAAATCCATCCTGGAAAAGCTTTTTGTGCATGGTTTCTGGATTCATACAGCTCAATTGATTCAATGCAAAATTTGAGTGGATTGTTACAGTTTGCAGTGGTTGCAGGTTTAGTGCAGGTTAAAAATAGCACCATTTCAATAAATTTGGTGTCGCCGAACTTCTTGGTAGTTGGAAATAAGTTTGAGTTAGTTGCACGTAGTCAATTAGGCAATAAAAGACAAATGATATGAAGAAAAAATGATTACAGATTCAATAACCAATTTCTGTTTCTTTCTGTAAAAAAAGTAGTTCAATATGAAGTTAGAGTGAAAAATGACATCAGGATTCACTTAGTTTTAATTGCTATAATAAATAAGATCACCTTCTGCATCGCTTTCAAACAGCTAAAAGCATACAATTAGCCTGCAATCTCGACTACTGTTTCATTGCCGGGACAGAAATCAAACTGACAGAGATAAAGAGTTAAGTACACAAAATCGAGTCATTACATGCATAAGCTTTTTTCCGAATTTGGACAGTCGACATGCTTATTGATGATGTAGACCATTATGAGCAACTGCATATAATTTCAAATACTAGAGTTTAAGAAGATTAAGTGCTTTGTTCAGGTTAAAACTAACTTCCTGCAGAACAGATTTCACCTGCACTGCAGAAATCTGTACTTGAAATCTGTAGGGAACGAAAAGCTGTAGAAGAAACTCGCCGATGTTGTCAGATAAACAGTATGAGAGAATGAATAGCCTCAAAAGTGAGTCCTGCATCCGAGCTCAGAGGATGGATTGAGGTGGTGTTTATTGCGTGTTCCTGCATTGAAGAGAATCACAAATTGGAGGTTGAGTGAATTAGAAACATTTTTACTATCCAAATTGACGCATATTAAAGATAATGATTTCGATGATTTCAATCAGAAATGAAGAAAAATTTTGTTATGAAGTAGTTGGAGTTAGAAAGGAAATATATTCATGTAGCTACTTCCTTCAAATTTCCACCTCTACTCATTAAAACATTTCACATGTACATGATATATATCATAAATAGAGGAACGGTTGCATGCAGTGTCTGTGGCCTTTGTTGGCCTCCAAAGTAGGCATTGCATGAGTTGTCAATCCATGGAATTATGTTTGTCTCAAGAAACATGAGTTGCAATTTGTAAACCTCTATTGATTATTTGAAGCAAAGAATATATTTAATGTGGTGTTGTATGGATACCGTATTGTTTTTATCAGATTACGCCAAATTATAATTCGATCATGTATTTCCTATGAATCTAGATTAAGTTTGAAAGTCACTAATTGGTTGTATAGCTGAAAATAGTTTGTAAACTGTTCTATTATGCCAAATAACATGCTTGCTTCGAAACAAGGGAAACCTGTAAGCTCAAAAATCAATTAGATAAAACATTTGGCAGATGCCAGTGTCACTATCATTCAGATCAGAATCCTAATTAATCCCTCAACAACACTATTGTTAAGCACATGAACAACTATAATTAGAGTTTGCCGCATGATGATTGATGACGCTGAGAAGACTAAATAACAAGGGGAGATGTAAGACACCATATTGGCAGTGGCCGGCTAAGGGATGACCTGTTTTGAGCTGCAGATGTCGCAACTGCGGTGGAGATGAAATATCACAATTTCAGTGGTGGTGTTTTCAGTCACGGGTTGACTGGATTTAAACTGAAGATGTCTTGTCAGCGCTAGCAAGAGATTTGGACACAAGTTGAATGGGTGTGAGCTGCAGATGCCACAACATCAGTTGAAGGAAAAGCCACGACTTCGCTGAGAGCATTCTGGAGGCTTCTTTTTTCTTTTTTCTTTTCCTTTTCTTTTTTTGAAAGAACAAATTATGTGTTTCATGTAAATTTGTATCCTTCTTTTTTGAAAATGTTTCATTAATTTCTTGTTAATGAAACACCGGTTTTTTTTACCTCACAGTTATATCTGAAAAAAAAAAACCAAGGGGAGGTGCAAGGAAATTAACGCACCACACCTTCACCAATGCAGGCAAGAACTTTCCCGTTTATTTCTATGGCCCCTGTGAGCCTCTCTCGTGGTTAACAAGGAATTCTGAAGCAAAGGCTTTGGCGCAAGGAACAGTATATAAAGCCATCATCTTGCATTTTTTTTTATATGCACAGCCTCAAGGACCTCCTCCGATCTCATCTCCTATCATCATCATCTCATTCTACAACAATGAGCAGTGCCTCCAGGATTCGATTCATCTCTCTAATTGTTTGCCTGGTAGCCGTAGGGACCCTTTCGGCTTCCTCAGAGGCGGCTCGTGCATTCTTCGTGTTTGGTGATTCTCTGGTCGACAATGGCAACAACAACTACCTGGCCACCACTGCTCGTGCTGATTCTCCCCCTTACGGCATTGATTACCCGACCCACCGGCCGACCGGCCGGTTTTCCAATGGGCTCAACATCCCTGACATTATCAGTTAGGTATCTCATTACAATGCAGTATGGGAATAGAGATAGTTTTGTTGACCTATGGCTTTGCTTCATCTCAGGTGAGCACCTTGGAGCAGAGCCCACATTGCCGTATCTTAGCCCTGACCTTCGCGGGCAAAGATTGCTTGTCGGCGCCAACTTTGCATCGGCTGGGATCGGGATTCTCAACGACACCGGAGTCCAATTTGTAATCCAGACTTTCAGACTGGTCCTCCTCATATCTGTCAAGGTTTGTTTCCACATACAGTACTGATTTGAAATATGTGGATGTGCAGATCAACATCATTAGGATTTCAAGGCAATTGCAGTACTTTGAGCAGTACCAGCAGAGGGTTAGCGCCCTGATCGGAAAAGCGCAGACACAGCGCCTCGTGAACCGAGCACTCGTTCTCATCACCCTCGGAGGCAACGACTTTGTTAACAACTACTACTTGGTGCCGTACTCTGCACGCTCTCGTGAGTTTTCCCTGCCGGACTATGTTCGCTACCTGATCTCCGAGTACAAGAAGATTCTCGCGGTGTGTTTCCATTGCCAAAAAAAACCAGTCTCATTTATCTGTAACTTCTAGCTCCAAGCAATTCTCAAACTCGCATACATGTTGCATTGCAGAGGCTGTACGAATTGGGGGCTCGTCAAGTCCAGGTCACTGGGACAGGGCCACTGGGTTGCGTCCCAGCTGTACTTGCTCAGAGAAGCCGCAACGGGAATTGTGATCCAGAACTGCAACGAGCTGCGGACTTGTTCAATCCCCAACTAGTCAAGATGATAGACCAACTGAACTCGCAGTTTGGATCGACCATCTTCCTTGCTGCAAATGCCAAGAAAACGCACATGGATTTCATATCCAATCCGCAGCAATATGGTAACATTTTTTACATGCGCTTTCGCTCCAAGAATATCCATCTTCACTGTAAAGACTAAAGACTAATTGTTCGATAAAATTTTGCAGGGTTCATCACATCGAAGGTGGCATGTTGCGGGCAAGGGCCATACAATGGGCTCGGGCTCTGTACTGTTGTATCAAATCTATGTCCCAACAGGGATCTGTACTCGTTCTGGGATCCATATCACCCTTCACAGAAGGCGAACCGGATAATTGTGAGCCAGTTCATGACAGGTTCCAACGAGTACATGAACCCGATGAACGTCACCAGTCTCCTGGCTATGAATGACAGCACTTGATGAACTCAAACTCAAACCTTGATCACCTCCGTTCAATCGTGTCTGTCACTCTTAGCTTCGCGTTGCTTGCTTTTCTTGGCATTTTATTTTCTTTTTCCCCCCATTGTTTTAGCCAGGTTGTTGTTAGGGTTTTAAGGAGTTGGATGTGCCTGAAAATGGTTTGCTTTCGCATAGCTGAAATGCATCGCAAGTGGTGATGTTCGCGGATTTGTACTTGGATCAATCAATGAAACTGGTATTTCTGGTATGAATTCTTAAAAGACATAATGGTTTCTCTGTTGGTTGATGTGTTTAGGCCCTTTCACTGGCAAATGGATCTGATATCTTTCATGAAAGCTCTTTTTGTGATTCATGCGTGTGGATCGGACATTTTTTAACTCGCCCTCATAGGAGTTTCTTTTGTCTGCTATGAGGAAAGTTTTTTTTTTCCTCCATTTGGAACAATAATGTAAACCTATTCGCCTCTCTCTTTAAAAAAAAAATAGTTGAATGTACTTTTCGGGCCTTTCTTTTCCATTATCAACCACCAAAAAAAAAAAAAATTGTTTTCAGGACAAAAAGAAGATGGGTTCGATAGAATCACATTTCTATGAGGAAACAGGAAGATGAGAGGAAGACTATTTGGCACTCAAATGGACTTATGGGCTACAACCAAACAATAATTTCCATTTAAAATCTGAAAACGTTAACCAGACAAGAAACCGCTTGGCAGAATATGCAAGTTAGAGGTGATAACTTTTTGCCAAATAGTCTTCCTGTCATCTTCCTGTTTGCTCATACAAATGGGATTCTACTGAACCCATCTTCTTTTGTCCTGAAAACAGTTTTTTTTTTTTTTTTTTTTTTTTTTTTTTTTTTTTTTTTTTTTTTTTTTTGGGATAATGGTGAAAGAAAGGCCCGAAAAGTACGTTCAACTTTTTTTTTTAAAGAGAAAGGCTCGGAGACTTACATTGATTATCACAAGATAGTACAAGATAGATTCAAACAAGAAATTTGCACAATCAAAATCAAAAGTGCAAATTCATAGCTGGAACATTGATTATCACCAGAATATGTATGTAGTAGTTACATTTACACTTGAGCATTTTACTCATTTAACTCCATGAATGAACAATCAAATTGAGCCCTGCTCTTAATATCCATCCCTCTGAGTGTCCTCGCAGCTACAAATCAAATGTTTATACATCTTCCACGTACAATTGGTTACATGGGAAATTGCTTACAAGAGTGTCTACTACCTATGTTAAAGGAGAAAAGTATAGACCAATACAAGGATACATCAAACCTACTGATAGCTTCTGTTTGTTCCCAGCAGTGTCGTCAATCCCTGCAAAGAAGGTAAACAGAAAACTGTTGTATACACAGCATTTGCAGGAAAGACAGCATAGCTTTTCCATTTTAAAGCATGCATATAGGAAGGATGACACACTGAAGGACAGTTGAAACCATGGCTTCTCTTAGAATGAGCCAAGGTTTGCCACCGATATCTACGCATACAAGAATGCTTAAAGTCTTGTGTGAAAAAATGACGCAAGAATAACGTGTGACTAAAAGAATTTCTTTCTATGCTCCCAAAATAAAAGCCTGTATCTCTGACCAGTTAGAGGCTGTATAGAGAATGCCGGACAACCCCCTATATCCAAACGAGCTTTCCCCAGTAAACCACCTCTGTTTAGCCACCACACCAGGGTACAGAGGAGAGAGAAAGACACCAAACTGCTTTCCTACTTTTCTTAAGCTTAAGCTTGATCCAACCACAATACCGATGTCCGCTTTCAGCAGACAAAGCAAGTCGCCAACTGAGTTCCCAATGTACACAGATAAACGCTTCTCACTGCTGCTCTGATTCAAGACACTTGTAAATGCTTCAACCTTGTCAAGTGGTGACTGCATCTTTATGTCAATTTCCCCCGTTGAAACAGACTCCTCAAAGTCAAACTCATTGGAGTGTATGGTAAGCTCACTGAGGCAGCCCACTAGAGAAACATAACAAATAATATGGTTATATTCAAGATAATCATAAGACAATATAATCTGATAATAGCACTATATCAGATCCCAATGATGTTGGTTTCACGGGTCATGACATAAAAGTGTTCCTTTACAAACCATTTTTCCGTAGATGGCAAAGAATAACAATATAAAATGTTTACAAGAGTTCACTGTACTATAAAGTGCAACATTATGAAGCATTCAGATGCATTAAGGCAGGTCAATGATTTGCATGAATCTTAGAAACAGCATCCCAGTGCAAACTCCGGAGATCTCCCAACAGGGAATATCAAAAAGGGTTTTTAACTTTTTGGCACACTAGTTTTATAGAGTTCCTAAAATATCGTTAGGCATATCAAAGGTGTAAAAATGGATTAGACTTTTTGGCTGGTTTATTCATTTCATTCTTGCCTTAAGTCTTGGAAAGCAATCTAGAATCACACTTTTGGTTAATTTCTACTCTCCGCATAGTTATTGGAGGGTAATAAGTGAAATAAATTGTCACCATTCCAAAAATGTAAGCAAAACAAATTTGAATCTAATTAATCAGTCAGATGTTTAAGTCGGCTTAATATGTCAATATTTCTATGATGCAAGTATCAGACTTTTTACATGGATATGTGGTCATGCTTACAAGGTGAAAGTGTTCATAAAATAATAGAAGTGTGAAACTGCAAATTCAGCCCTTCAATTGGGTAGGGGAAAGTAGGAACATGCAAGTAGCTGTACTAATATAGATGTCCACAGAACCCAAAGTAGCTAAAACTCACTTAGTCAGCTAAGCATGTAGAAATCTGTGCCAGCTCCACCACTTCTGAGGTTTATGCAAAAAGAACTCCAGCAAGATATTTTAACAATGCAGCAAAAGAAAGCTGAGTTATTTATGTTCGATTAACATGATATCTGGATGCTGGAAATACATCTCTAAAAGGGGTAGAATTTGACAAAAGGTAATTTGCCTTAAAAAAAAACCCTGCAATATGATGGTTTTATAAAAAAATAAAAAAAAACACTCCTCTGCTATTGAAACTAGTAGAAACCCCCACTGGACTATTAGATTTAGTAGAAAACACCCTTATACTATTGTAATATTTTGCAATTTCTAATATAAGAGAATGGATGTTGAACTTATACTATATTATGGTTAGTACAGGTGTGTTTTTATTAATTTAATAGAAAGGAAGAATTTATTGTCGAATCCTACAATAGTTCAGGGGGGTTTCTACTAAATTTGATAGTACATGGGGTTTTCTCCTTATTTCAATAAAATTGTTTGGGTGAATCATGATAGTGCAAAGAGGTCTGCAATTTACCCTTTGACAAAATTTATTCTGAAGTACCATTACAGATGCTCCAAAAGACCTTGCATGCCATTTCTATCAAAGATCATTACGTTGAAGTATCATTATTGATGCAACTTAGCAAGATGTAGACCAGCTATAAAATTAGAAGTGTCTAAAAACCAGGTCACACAATATTGGAGAATGTTGCTTTGAATGGGAATGCAAAGGGAACCGAAGTACTGCAAGGCTTTTTAGATCCATCCTCAAATACTTTTGATAATAGGATTCATAACTACAACAACTGGTTGATTAACCAGAGTGAACCCCCAAACTTGAGAATGCACACAAAAGACATGATATTCAAGACATGAACAATTATACACTGACATTCTCACTATTCAAGACATGAACAATTAAATACACAAAAGAATGACCCCCCCCCCCCCCCCCACCCCCCCCCCCCCACACACACACACACACACCCACCAAACCCAAAAAAAAAAAAAAAATCTCATTGTTGTCTAAGGAGGGGTAGTTCAAGGTTGACTTTTAAAGTTCAATATGATGTCCATACAGGGGAAGGATGAGATTGATTTCTCATCAGAAACTGGTAGGCTCATCCTAGCAAAAGACCATACATCCCTATTAATGTCTCTTCTGCTTTTTAAACTGAGACAAAGGCGGCATAGTTTGCAGCTCTAGAAACACTAAAAATGCTCGTGGTTGGGTGAGGAGATTTGAAGGCCTTTGTAAATAATCTAGAGTAAATATATGCTGTACTACCCCCTCATTTTATGTGATAATGTACTAATGTCAGAGCAATATGAAAATGATCACATCCCAATTCTAATCAGTGCATTAATTACATAGTTACTCGATGTAAGAAAAGGTGTCTTGCAACTGCTCTGTTCACTCTGATTTTCAGAGTTGGTTATAGCTGATTCTATGAATGTCGATTTATCCAGAGATTAGCTGTATTTGTTGAGTATGTAAAATATCTTTAGGGTGAATTATGAACGCTCTGAACAAGGAATACCTCTTTTGCCCAGAAGAGATTTTACATCAGCCTCTCATGGCTAACTCACATAAGCAACAAAAAAAAAGACAGTCAAGCGTCAAAGATATTCTTAAAGGCATTGAAATGTCTTTGCAGTTGTGGGAGAGTGGAAGAGGAAGAAGATGTTCTGCTTCTCAAGTTAATCTCGAAGGTGAATGCAGAATGACCACTTATGGCCTTACCCTATCAACGAGTTCCATGTCCTCTCTCCTGTTTTAATAAACTTGTAGCAATGTACAATGGCCACTGATAGCATATATGTCACACAGAGTTGTAGATTGACTGTGATGGTAATCTTTGTAGAATGCTTGTCATTGGCTGGATTTGTTTCCTATTTCAGAATATTAAGAATTTATTATCCTTGGAATGCATATAGAATACTTGCCATTGGCCTATAAAAGAAAGGAAATAAAAATTACAAACAAAAGATGGGCCTAATCTTTGAGTGGAAAAAAAAGCCAATGGCCAAACCAATAATATTTTTTTTATAAAATTTAACAAATTTCACAATTAATTTAGTCAACTTCATCACTTATGGCCTTACCCTGTCTATGAGTTCCATGCTCTCTCTCTCTCTCTCTCTCTCTCTCTCTCTCTCTCTCTCTCTCTCTCTCTCTCTCTCTCTCTCTCTCTCTCTTGTTTTAATAAACTTGTAGCAATGTACAATGGCTTCTGATAGCCTACATGTTACACATATTTGTGGATTGACTGTGATGGTAATCTTTGTAGAATGCTTGTCATTGGCTGGATTTGTTTCCTATTTCAGACAATTGAGAATTTATTATCCTGGGAGTGCATATAGAATACTTGCCATTGGCCGATAAAAGAAAGGAAAAAAAATTACAAACTAAAGATGGGCCTAATCTGTGAGTGGAAAAAAAAAGCCAATGGCTAAACCAACAATATTTTATATATAAAAAATTTAACAAATTTCACAATTACTTTAGTCAACTTCATAATTATATGACCATTCATTTTGTTAATAAACAGAAATTACTTAATCACTATAGAAACTTTGTTTTCGGGTGAACAACACTCAAATAACGGATAAAGGTTATGTTGACCAAAAAAACCCAATGAAGCAGTATAAGACCATTGCATCAACAACGATGAGTATTACTATAGTTCTAAAAAATAATAAAACCAGGATAAAACTTTACCTGATGAGAACGCTGACCATATAAGATCTGCACACCAACAATAAGAAAGAATATGAAGATCCACATTTAGAACTTCCTTCTTCTTCACCACCTTCTGGAAAAACTCTTTACACTCATCATGCAGCTTCAAAAGTTGCCCGGTCCTTTTTATGTCTCCTATATTCAAGCCCCTTAGCATTCCTGACTCGACAACCCTGGAATTTGCACATTTCTCAACGTTGGCCAGCTGCTCAAGACTTCTATATAGATGCCCATACTCAAACTCCTTAACTGGAAACGTCAGAAAGAGGGAAATATATAAGTGGTAAAAGAATATGTCCCTTAACATGATGACGAATTTGGCAAGGAGTAAGTTACTTGAAACAATAAAAGACATAATACCTTACCTTTTTCTTTTGAAAGTAAGTTTGCAATGCAAGTTTCATACTCCTCAGCATACTGATTTGAAAGTGCATACCACGAGTTTCTCATTTCCGAAGAAATCCTTTCTGCATCAGCCAGACCTTGTTCAGTCTTTGGTGCAGTTAAAATTATGTCTGAAGAAATCACTTTTGCATCAGCCACTCCCTGATCAGCCTGTGGTGCAGTTAAAATTGTGTCTGAAGAAATCTTTTTTGCATCAGCCGCACCCTGATGAGTCTTTGGTGCGGTTAAAATTGCAAAGGAATCAACTACACTACATGTCAAGTCAAAATCAGAAAATATGAAAAGCTGTTCCATCGGATCATGCAGTTTTATCAATGGAACCACAGCTGGTTGAGCAATTGGCTGAGCAGAAAAGAACTCAATCTCAAGTTTCATTGCTTGGCGATAAATCTTTTCTATTAAGCCAAGCTCCTCACCGGTCAGTGGAACACTCAGTTTGTCAAGTAATTCCTCTAATTGAACAGCTGCTGCCTGTTCCCGTACAAATAACACAAAAAAGAAGGACAAAAAATATTAGCAAATACAATAGTACCTGTCGTGATCAAATGCATTGTTCTAGCGGTTAGGGGAAACAGTTTAAGGCATTGGCTACAGTTTTAAAACAAACCTCAAAACTTTTGGAGGAATAATAGTCAATCCACTTCTTATAGGGATGATCACTTCCATCTTCAGGAAGGAACTTTTGAAGCTCTTTGCCCAAGTGAGCATAAAGCCTCATACACGGAGTCGTAGCACCTACTGTATAAGCTGCGATTTTGGTCTTCTCAAACGGAGTGGCAATCTGCCCGGGCCTTTTCCTCCTTCAACTTTCCCTTTAGCTGTTGCGAGCACAAAACCGGTATACTTCACTGTTGCGGGGTCGGGATTAATTTCTTTGTTTGGATCAACACCCCATTCCTGCATAACAAATTCCTTAAGTGAACTCTACAGAACCAATCTCATATTGAAACCAGTGTAAAAGGCTAACATGATTAAAGTAGATAGAATGTGGCCTTTTGTTTTCTTTTACTAAACTAAATCTGCCATGTATACTTATGGAGTCAAAAGCACCATAAATTCAGAGCAACAAAAGGCCATATTGTAAGATATAAAAACTAATGACATTTAGTATGCAGAAGATGTGTACTAAAACTAACATAGATTATTAGAGGATGTGGGACCTCTGCAAGCCATTCAAGCCTCTATTATAACGCTGGGGATTCTACTCTTGTTTGTAAATACCAAATATTAATTCAAGTTCGTCAATATATAACAGTCATATCATATGCTGGGCAATATCGATGTTCTCCTAACATTAAAATTATTTCACAAGTAGTGTATTTATCAACAATACATACATATATAATAGAAACTGCAAGACGGTGAACATGGAATGAAGAAATGAGTGATATATAGAACTGAACCACCTTCATGTTAAAAAGTCACAAAAATATAAAAAAGATTGTGCATAAAGAAAGGAAAGGATCATCAGAGAACTCAAAGCATATACTTTCATAATTGAATTGTGCAATTTTTGCTCTGCCAGAGTCACTTTCTTCAGATCAAGAATTGCAATTTTATCATCATCGTCATCAGCGTACTCTGCTGCCATCTCATACCTAAATTAAACAAAGAAATGCAAGGAGAATAGCATTAGTTGACAGAAATAATAAATGTTGTCACAGTATCCTCCATCACCTTTTGAAGATCTGAGAACAAACACTTAAACATTCAGGAATAATAGGATGATCACAGTACAGCATGGAAATTGCCACAAAATCTGGAAATAGATTATTTGGTGCAAGATCTCAGAAGGAAAGTGAAAGAAATAACTGAATCGCTCAGATATTCTTATAGAAAACAAATAAAGGGGTATAATTTAACTAAATGGAAGAGAGGACACCAAATAACCACATGAACTATAAATGACCTCTAAAAAAGAAGAAGAAAACCCTGAAAAAAACAGAATTGAACTAGAAAAATCTGAGCCAGGAAAAAACTTTAAAATAGCTACAGATACCAACAAGAACCAGGAAAAAGCAAACTCTAAAAGACAATTGGAAACACCATGAAGATGAATACTTTATCTGACCGATCACTAAAAATCAATCTGTTCACAAAGGCCTGGATAATTACCGTAAAACATCCATTACTAGAATAAATAAGATGCACTAAAGAAATAAGGTGTGGGATCTAAAACTTTAGCCCTAATACCATCAAAGACTAAAATTTTAATCCTCAGCACCAACAATAACTATAAAATAACTCTAGATACCCTCACAAACCAGAAAAGAACCATCTGAAAATCTATATTGAAAAGGTTATAATATAAGCATCTAATAGTTATAGTACAACATTTTAATTATCACAAAGTTTCCAATTATTTTTCAGATATGAGATGCATAAACCTTAGCACTAGATATAAGTTCATCAAGGATTCTAAATTGACTCTTCTAAAACAATCAAGAGACCCAAAAAAACTGTAAACACCATCAAGAACTTAAAAACTAACACTAATTACCATAAAAAACTATAAAATGGCGCTAAATACAATAAAAAAACCATCTCCAAATATTCCCTATAAAGAAACGTTGACTGGCAGGCAACTAGTGATCATCAATTCATTAATGATTATATAATCATAGTACAAGATCCAAATTGGCACAGGATCTGAGCTAACTTTCAGAACGAAGCGCGTGATCTTAAACCCTAGCTGTATATTTGTCAGGAGCTCGAGATTTACTTCCATGAAACTATCTAAAAAAAGAAAGAAAAAAGGACTGCAATCATACTCAAGAACCAAAATATGACACAAAGCAACACCAAGAACTTAAGCTGTCAATGACAATAAAAAACTGTAAAATTACTCTAAATACCATCAAGAACCATCTCAAAACCTTTTCTACACAAAAAATGTTATCTATAAATAATCTAGTGATTGTGCATTAACCATTAGATAATTACTACACAACATCCAAATAAGCATTATGTCCAGAAATTTTCAGATATGAGACACCTGACCCTGTAAACCCTAGCTCTAGACCATCAAGAACTCAAAATTGACACTAGTAAAACTATCAAGATTCCCAAAAAGAACTGTAAGCACCATCAAGAACTAAAAATTGACACTGAACTGTTAATCTTATATAAAGGTGGCCCACTTAACCTTGATTATTAGCATTGGATTCCTATTAAAGTTGACTGATATTAAGGATGCCCATATTATAGTCACATTTATATAGTTATATGGTCTCTTGAAATATAAAGGGTACCATGATGGAAAGGTTTATTTCAAGGGACTTATTTGCAAATGTGAGACCCACTTTTTCTCCTCCTGAAAAAAAAAACAAAACTCACGCTCATTTTGAGATTCTTCCATCAGAAAAGAAAAAGAAGAGTTTTGTGGAAGGACAAGGAGACAGAGAAAAGCGGATCCTTTGCATTAGGGCTTGCAGGAATCAAAGCAAAGGACAAGGGTCTTCTTCTTCCATTCATAACAAGGATCTTCAACCTTCATCTCAATCAATGGCTTCAGGTATGTATCATGTATTAAGTTATTTACATGAATTTAATCTCTTGAGATGTATATGATTCTTGATTCATGGCCATTATTCCGCATTAAATCTATTATATCTCCAACATTTGGTATCAGAGCCGTGTTTAAAGAATCAATACATCTTGGATTAAAGATTATGGCAAATTAGGGTTTTGATTACAATTCATGAAATCAAATTTTTGATTTTTAATTGTAGAATTGAAGAGGATTTTAGAAACCCTAATATCATGTTCATGTTCCTCTAATTATGCAATTAATTGGGATCAAAATTCAGGAATTAGAAACCCTAATTTTCCCTAATTTTCCCCCGATTTTCCCTAATTTTTAGATTCGGGCGATAATCTAGAACTGCCTTTGGTAACTGTTTCGTGGAGTATTAGTCGACTATATGAATAGGTTAGTCGACTAATAGTCCATCCAGAAAGTTACCCGAGTCTCTGTTTGCAACAGGAGTCGACTTGATTTTTAGTTGATTTTATGACTAGTGACTAATTAGGGTATAGTCGACTAATCATATTTCCAAGTCGACTAATTTTTTAACCGAGAGTTTGCCTTCTAATAGGAGTCGACTAATAAAATTAGTAGTCGACTAATAAAGTTTGTAGTCGACTAATATATGGGTATAGTCGACTAACTTTGTTTTGCCCTAGTCGACTAGACCTAAATGTGTAGTCGACTTGACTTGACCCAAGTCGACTAGTCTTTCTATGTAGTCGACTAATGCTTGTTAATATTCAATCATTAAAGTATATTACACATTTAAGTTATTGTGTTAATATTGATTGATACTTGGTCAAGTAATGTATTGAAGTATTAAGGGATTACTCAAATAAAAGGATTAGAGAATATTATTGGTTAGTTTTGTATTCATAGGTTTATTGATTTAGCAGTTGCCAAAGTGACCTATGTTAGTAAACCTTATGAATATACAACTACATAAAAGACTTGTCATTGTAAGTGACATTAAAGACAATAATATTCTCGATGGCGGTTCTAGTTAGGAGATTGGGACTGGCCCAAAGGAAAGTCTCTTTCAAATAATTATGAACCGAATAGGGTAGTATAATTTATATAACTTAGTGGTGTGGAATTGGATACCCAAAGGTAACATGACTTACTAACTAAGTGACATAAATTATATTAGACCTACATAGGTGATAAAAGATCTCACCTAAAGAGTGAACACTAGATATGCTTAGGTTTCGCCCAAAGGAGAAATCAAAGTGATATCAATAGTTCATCTTAATTAAATTTAAAACATTGTATTGATTCGAGGCATTAATGTGAGCTTGTCCTATTATGTTTCAGTGAATGTCCCTACTTCCCTTCACACTCATGCCACTAGCATTCCGGCCTTGGATGGTACAAACTTCTCAGAGTGGTTTGAACATGTACAGTTTACACTGGGTGTTTTGGACCTAGACATGGCTCTAATAGTTGACAAACCTGATGAAGTAACTGCTGAAAGTATAGCGGAACAGGTTAGCCATGCCAAAGCTTGGGAAAGATCTAATAGACTCAGTCTCATGTTCATAAAGATGACCATAGCTAATAACATCAAGACTTCACTCCCTCCTACAACTAATGCATCTGAACTATTAAGTGCGGTTAAAGACCGGTTTAAGTCTGCAGATAAGTCATTAGCTGGCACCCTCATGGCTGAACTTACCACCATGAAATATGATGGTAATAGAGGAGTTCAACAACACATTCTAAATATGACTGATAAGGCTGCTAAGCTAGGATCACTGGGAATGAAGGTGGATGAGTCCTTCTTGGTACAGTTCATCCTCAACTCACTTCCTTTACAGTTTAGGCCATTCAAGATCCACTACAATACTCATAAAGATAAGTGGAATCTGAATGAGCTAACTGGTATGTGTGTTCAAGAGAAAGTGAGACTGAGGCAAGAAGGACAGCACTCAGTGTTGGCGGTAACTCAAGGAGGTATCCATAAGAAAGGCAAATATGGAAGAGGTAAGAGATTTCCACCAAGGAAAGGACATGACCATGGGGAAAGTAGCCAAGGTCATAGAAAGGTTTTCACTGTCAAATGCTACTTCTGTGGCAGAAAGGGACATGTGAAGAAGGACTGCAATAAGAGGAAAGCTTAGTTCGAAAAGAAAGGTACAAATCTTTCTTTTGTATGTTATGAATCAAATCTTGCTGAAGTTCCTTCTAATACTTGGTGGATAGACTCTGGAGCCACAACTCATATAACTAATTCAATGCAGGGATTCCTTACAACCAGGAAACCGAAGGAAAGTGAGAGATTCGTCTTTATGGGGAACCGTCTCAAAGTGGAGGTCGAATATGTTGGCATTTATCGACTAATCTTAGAGACGGGACATCAGATGGATCTTGAGGATACTTTTTATGTACCTTCGATTTCAAGAAACTTAATGTCATTATCCAAATTAGATGTTTTTGGATATTCTGTTTGTTTAGTTGTGGAAAACTCTCTTTAATGTATAATTCAATTTCGGTTGGACATGGAATTTTATGTGATGGTTTATATAAAATTTCATTGAATGGTGAGTTTGCACAATCTTTACTATCTCTGTATTCGAATGTTGGTATAAAACGTGGCTTAATAAATGATAAATCCTCAATCTTGTGGCATAGAAGACTGGGGCATATCTCCAGGGAAAGAATAATAAGATTAGTGAAGACTGGGATTTTGGATAACCTATACTTCACTGATTTTGATGTGTGTGTGGATTGCATAAAAGGAAAGCAAACCAAACACACTAAGAAAGGTGCCACAAGAAGTAAAGAACTCCTGGAAATAATTCATACAGATATTTGCGGACCACTCTCCATTCCATGTTTTACTGGAGAGAGATATTTCATTACCTTTATAGATGATCTGTCACGTTATGGTTATGTGTATCTAATTAATGAAAAGTCTCAGGTTGTTGACATCCTAGAGGTGTTCATTACAGAAGTCGAGAGACAATTAGATAGAAAGGTTAAAATCATAAGATCAGATCGAGGTGGTGAATTTTATGGTAGATATGATGAGTCAGGACAACATCCTGGCCCATTTGCCAAATTTTTAGAAAAGCATGGCATTTGTGCTCAATACACAATGCCAGGTACGTCTCAGCAGAACGGTGTTGCTGAAAGGCGGAACCGAACACTTATGGATATGGTTAGGAGCATGATGAGCTTCTCAAATGTACCCATTTCATTGTGGAATGAAGCCTTAAAGACTGCTATGTATATCTTAAACAGGGTTCCTAGTAAGGCTGTCCCAACAACTCCTTTCGAGTTGTGGACTGGTAGGAAACCTAGTTTAAGATATTTACATGTCTGGGGTTGTCCAGCAGAGGCTAGAATATATAATCCACAAGAAAAGAAATTAGACTTAAAAACAATATCTGGGTATTTCATTGGTTATCCAGATAAGTCTAAGGGATACAAATTTTATTGCCCTAACCATAGTATAAGAATAGTTGAAACTGGTAATGCCAGATTCTTAGAAAATGGTGAAATTAGTGGGAGTGATGAACCAAGAAAGATAGATCTTGAAGTAGTAAGGGTAAAAATCCCAATTACCTTTCCTTCAAGAGAGATTGTTGTCCCTCAGCTTGATCATCAAGTTGAGATACCAGAACAACAAGTTAATGTTGGTTCACCACTCCATGAGGATATTCCCATTGAAAATATTGTAGAACCACCACAACCGGCAGCTTTGAGGAGATCTCAAAGGGAAAGAAGATCTGCCATTTTAGATGATTATGTGGTGTATCTACAGGAATCTGATTATGATATTGGGATAAATAAAGATCCAGTTTCATTTTCACAAGCCATAGAATGCAATGATTCTAGTAAATGGGTTGATGCTATGAATGATGAGTTGAAATCTATGGACCAAAACTAAGTCTGGGATCTCGTTGAATTGCCTGATAACTGTAAGAAAGTCGGGTGTAAATGGGTCTTTAAGACCAAGCGCGACTCTAAAGACAATATCGAACGATATAAGGCTAGACTTGTGGCCAAAGGTTTCACTCAGAAAGAAGGCATTGACTATACAGAAACCTTCTCTCCAGTATCAAAGAAGGATTCTCTTAGAATCATTATAGCCCTTGTAGCTCATTATGATTTGGAGTTACATCAAATGGATGTGAAAACTGCTTTTCTAAATGGAAATTTGGATGAGGATATTTACATGGAGCAACCTGAAGGGTTCGCAATTAAAGGACAAGAACACTTGGCTTGTAAATTAAAGAAATCCATATATGAACTTAAACAAGCTTCCAGGCAATGGTATATAAAGTTTAATGATACCGTTACCTCTTTTGGATTTACAGAAAACACTGTTGATCAGTGTATATATCTAAAGATCAGTGGGAGCAAGTTTATTTTTCTGGTTCTATATGTGGATGACATCTTGTTAGCCAGTAGTGATCTTGGTTTGCTGTATGAAACTAAAAGCTATCTTACCAAGAATTTTTAGATGGTTGATATGGGTGAGGCAAATTATGTTATTGGCATAGAGATCTTCAGGGATAGATCTCGAGGATTGCCAGGATTGTCTCAGAAAGGATATATCAATCGAGTCTTGAAAAGATTTCATATGGAAATGTGTTCAGTCAGTCCTGCACCCATTCAGAAGGGTGACAGATTAAGTGGGAGCCAGTGTACCAGAAATGACTTAGAAAAGGGTCAAATGCAGAAAGTTCCGTATGCATCAGCTGTTGGGAGCTTGATGTATGCAAGCACTTGTACCAGGCCAAATATCAGTTTTGCAGTTGGGATGTTGGGAAGATATCAGAGCAATCCAGGAATGGAGCACTGGAAATTGGCTAAGAAGGTTATGCGGTATCTTCAAGGGACGAAGGACTACATGCTCACATATAGGAGGTCCGATCAGTTGGAGGTGATCGGGTATTCAGACTCAGATTTTGGTGGTTGCCCAGATAGCAGGAAGTCTACCTCAGGCTTCATTTTCTTGCTAGCAGGTGGGGCAATCTCGTGGAAGAGTGTAAAGCAGTCTATCACTGCTTCATCCACGATGGAGGCTGAGTTCATAGCATGTTTTGAAGCCTCGAATCATGCATTATGGTTAAGGAATTTCATCTCAGCACTTGGTGTAGTTGACTCTATTGCCAAGCCGCTGACGATATATTGTGACAATACAGCAGCCGTATTCTTCTCTAAGAATGGTAAGTACTCTAATGGTTCTAGACACATAGAACTTAAGTACTTGGTGGTTAGAGAAAGAGTTGAGAAACAGAAAGTGTCAATTGTAAGTTTAAGTACCACTTTAATGGCTGCTGATCCAATGACAAAGGGATTGCCTCCAAAGACATTTAAGGAACATGTTGTAAGAATGGGTCTTTTGGGCAATCTGTAAATGTGTATTTTGGTACTTATGTAATTGACATTATTGTACAAATAAAAGTTCTGTTTCTGTGTTTCCTGTTATCCAATTATGTGTGCACATATTATGCATGGATGTATGTTAAACATGAATTGTCTTGAAAGGAAGACAAATTACATGGGTCATTTTGGTTATAGACTCAATTAGTAAGGGTTATCAATGTTGTGGTACATAGAAGGGAGTATGACGTGGATGTTGTATAACCGCTATGACTCGCATTGGTGGTCCAAGCTAATTGCAGTATTACGGTATTTCATATTTGGGCTTATCAGTTGTTGTTTTTAAAATTCGTGATCACGTGTCAAATTTTTCAGTATGAAATCCAATGGAGTCAAAATGATTTTCAAATGAGTCTTTTCTTTTATTTATTTTTTTTAAAGGTTTTAACCTAATCGGTTAGTGGTCCAAGTGGGAGAATGTTAATCTCATATAAAGGTGGCCCACTTAACCTTGATTATTAGCATTGGATTCCTATTAAAGTTGACTGATATTAAGGATGCCCATATTATAGTCACATTTATATAGTTATATGGTCTCTTGAAATATAAAGGGTATCATGATGGAAAGGTTTATTTCAAGGGACTTATTTGCAAATGTGAGACCCACTTTTCTCCTCCTGAAAAGAAAAAACAAAACTCACGCTCATTTTGAGATTCTTCCATCAGAAAAGAAAAAGAAGAGTTTTGTGGAAGGACAAGGAGACAGAGAAAAGCGGATCCTTTGCATTAGGGCTTGCAGGAATCAAAGCAAAGGACAAGGGTCTTCTTCTTCCATTCATAACAAGGATCTTCAACCTTCATCTCAATCAATGGCTTCAGGTATGTATCATGTATTAAGTTATTTACATGAATTTAATCTCTTGAGATGTATATGATTCTTGATTCATGGCCATTATTCCGCATTAAATCTATTATATCTCCAACATGAACATCATCAAGAACTACAAAATGACTCTAAATACCACCAAGCATATAAAGAACAGTTATCTGGCAAGCATCTAGCTCTCATCCACTCATCAATCATTAGATAAATATAGTGCAAGTTTCAAATTAACACAAAATATCACACTATCCAAATCCTAAACCCCAGCTAGCTCTAAACTCATCAAGAACTCAAAATTCACAACAATGACAGAAACGAAACAGGGAGCTGAGATCACTCACGCGCTGGCAAAGGTCCGAAGGAAGTGCACCTCCTGCGCAATGTACTGGCGGAACACCTCGACGTCCAGCCTCCCGGCGGCCAAGCAGACGACGAACGGCGTGTAGGCGGTGAACACCACCTCATTCTGTGACCGGAGCCAGAAACTTCTCGCCGCCGATGCCTCCTCCGCCGCGGTGACAGGGGCGGATCAATTTCTAGAGAGACCTTAGGCGAAAATTTCGAATGGGCTCATTTAAAATATACTTTTAAAAAGTAGTTAATATTAACTAATATTTTATTTAATCAAAATTTTATTGAAAAATAATTCTTCAAGATGCAAAATTTTTAATCAAGTTTTTGTATTCAAGTTTTGCTAACGTTTCTTTTTCTTTAGAGCAGTTGCAGGTCCTGCCGTCAGTCTGAGGTCTGGGCGACGGGGGCGACGAAGAGCGAGGCTGCACAGGGAGAGAGAGTTTTAATTTTAAAAAATTCTCTAATTATAATTAAATAGTTAGGGAAAGTGAAAACGACAGATGAGAAAGTGGAAGAGACTCCTCTTTAATTATAATTAAATAGTTATAAAGAGTGGAGGATATTAGCTTGGAAAAGTGAAAGAAACTCATGCTTTTCCTATTAATATAAAAAAATGAAGAGGGAAAAAATTCAAAAAAGTGTGGATGATAGGATTCGAACTAGTGTAGGCGAAGCCCACACAATTTCTAGTCATGTCTGATAACCACTCCGGCATGCCCAGTTGAGCAAACAAAAAACATTTTCTATTTTTATATTTATTATTTTAGTTAAATACTAATTTACACTATAATTTGGAGGCCCCATTATATTTGGGGGCCTTAGGCGACTGCCTCATTCGCCTAGAGGTTGAGCCGCCCCTGCCGCGGTCTCGACCACCGCCATTGAATTGAACTTCGAGCTCGAGCAGCAGATCGATCGGAAGAGATCTCGAGCTCGATTCAGGACGCTAAACCGAGAGCAGATCTCCTGGAGGAGCAGCTAGGACTAAAGTTTTGGGCGAAAGCAAGGAGAGACGAAAATCGCATTGACTCGAGAGAGGAGATCTCTCTCGCGACGATGAGAGAGAAATGAGAGCGATGGAGAGATAAGAGGTAGGAGAGGGAAGGGGCAGGGTATTTATAGGTGAGGGAGCCGGCCGCCGGCGCGCTTTTCCATGGTGGTCTCTCGTGAGGTTGGGCCGGGTCGGCGGTTAGACGTTGAGGCGTCGCGTGGGTAGTTGTCGCTTTTTGGGCGCGGTACGGTGGTTTCGCGGGTATCATATTTTGGTTTAAAACTGTTCCCGACACCCCTTTGTACGAATCGAGGCCGTCCATTCCAATGATTTCTCCATCCGAATCATCGGACGGTATATTCGAGAATGCAAGGTTGGTTTCTTTTTCCATATTGCACCCTGTGTGAAGTGTTATTTATATATTATATTAGTCCATATAACACTTTAACTTGATGTATAATGAAAGAAAATTTCTTTCCATGCCCACTTTACACTTAATTCTTCTTTTTATTTTTTTCAATTTAATATTTGAATGATTTTACTATCAACAACAGTTGAATGATTAAAGTATTGTACAGGGAGGACCCAACGTGTGGAATAAATGCATGGGCGAGACTTGAGGAACTTCGTGTTAGGTTGGAGAACAAAAGGAGAGTCATCGTAAATGACTCAAAAGTAAAAACAGCCAGTTAAAACTTGCGTTCAGAACAAAAAGAGACTCGTCGCAAATGACTCAAAAGTAATAACAATCAGTTAAAGCTTGCGTTCAAAAGAAACAGGTTTTATTTCATTTTTATGTGCGTCAAGGAGGACTCAAGTGGAGGAGGGAGCATTTTGCCGGTTGAACTAGGCCTGTCAACGGGTCGGGTCTAGAACCGGACCCGATCAGATTTCACGGGTATGGGAAATGTTATTTTAGACCCGGACCCGCATACCCGCATACCCGTTTCCCCGATTAGTTAATGGGTCGGGTATGGATTTCATTGAACCAGGCCTGTTTACCCGTGTACCCGCTTTCATAACACAATTTATATAAATTGATAATTTAGAGGAGAGAGAAGAACCCTAGATCGGTTCATCTCTCCTGCGGGCTGCGGCTGCCTCTTCTCGAATCTCACCGACGTGGCGACGCCTGCCTCTCGAATCTCGCCGACGCCGAGAGCACGAGTCTCAGATCTCATCTTCCTCCCTCTCCAAGCACGCCGTACTCTGAACCAGCAGCTTCTGATGATCTGATCGCCGCGTCGAGCGTCGCCCCGTCCAGCGTCGCCGCGTCCAGCTTTCGATCGCCGTCAGAAGGAGCCAGGCGGACACGGCGGTGCCACTATCATTGTCTAGGTGATCTGAATTCAATTTCTTTTAATTTTTTTAATTTTTTTTCTCCTGGAGTTGAAAGTTAGGATTTTTAATGTTTTTTGGATTAGATCTGATCTAATTCTTTAGGGTTCTGTCTCAGATCTAATTTTTTAGGTTTTTTTTCTATTTACCAACAACTCAATCCTCCTTTTTTTATTCAGATCTGATCTCAAACTTCCAAGTGACAAATTCATACATGTTTTGTATTCATCTGCATGACTAAATCGCCGGTTCCATAGTCACATAAATCGATTTTAGTTTCAAGAATGTTTTTTTCCCCTATTTTTCAAAGTATTGGATCTTGTACTGTTTTATTATGCATTGTACCTCTAATATTGCCAGATGATTTCAGACTCAATTCTTGTTGATGTTTAAGTTGTGTTTCTCATTTGTGAGAGAAATTTTGTTGAGCAATTTGTTGAGGGCCGAACCTCTTCAGCTCTTTTTGATTCCTCTAATATTATCTTAATAGTTCCATTAACCAAAATTTCCTAGTAAATATCGATAAGTTAATTAAACTAAATAGCATGGTAAATTTGACAAAAAGCATGTTCCCCAAGAAACATTATGGAGACCGGAACAAGTTTACAAAATTTACTTGTTTGGATACTGCTGAAATTTTGTGTTCATACTGCTGAAATTTTGTTTGGTAAATTTGCAGGCACATTTTAATCTATCCACAGTGATGCGATGTCTGCAATCATCTTTTGTTATTTCTCTGTGTTGCTAATCATGATAAACTTCTTCCAGGTTTGCATCATGCTGCTGAGCTCTCAACTTCTTGTATTTAATGTTACATTTTTTTCTCATATTTATAAATCGTTGACAGGATGCAGTCATTTTGCTCAGTTTACAATAGCGGTAGTGAATAAAGGTCCTAAGAAAACTAAGTAATCTGGTCAGTACAGTTTCCTGGCAATGCAAATAATGATGCCTAATGTAGCATTGCATGTTTGCTTGGTTAATTAAACTGCAAAAGGAACTTATCCTTTTAAGCATGTTCTCGCAGAAACTTTGCACCGGTTTTGGAAGAAAGAACATGATTGGGGATGGAAAAAATTTATAGAGCTGTGAAAAGTATTTGAAAGCTTTATTAACGATTATTCTCTTGTGATCAAAGCCCAAGTTCAAGTTATCAGGTACCATTTTATCTGAGCTTTACTTTTTTGTCAACTATCATTGCCTTTATTATGTGTGAGCTCAGAGTTTATTCATTCTTAAATGAGGCACATACTATCGGAAATTTATTTTGACAAGGATCATTTAGCTAATAAAAGGTTTTAAGATTTTATAGTCTTTGTTGTTAATTGTAATTACTAGTGGAGTTAGTCAATTTTATCTAAGAATTTGTCGGTGTACTGCTGTTACATCTCCTGACTAGTGTTTTTTTCTTCCTTTTTCCTCTTAACATTTATGATTACTGTTGGATGTTTTGTTTGTTAATTGTTCTATTGAACATCTTACCATTTAATTTAATGCTTATTTCTCAGTATGCTAGTCTTCAAGGGAGAGGCCCTTTTTGCTAGCAGTTTATTAGTCACTTTGGTAGCGTGGTCGATTCCGAGAAGCTTTGCCTTTGGACACCATCACCTTCTCACTTGACCTCAGGCCCCCGTTTGCTTTCAGTTCAGTGTCTTGGCTCTCATGTTTTTGTTCAGGGCAGGCCATAGGTGCACCCTTTACCCCAGCATTGTCCTCTCGTACTATTTTCATTGGTGGCATATTAGAAATTTGTACCTTTTTCATTGAAGTCTTGCCATCTCTTTTCAAGTTTTAGATACAGAAAGCTTGAAGGTGAGACTGAAGTCCATAGATGAGGTTAAAACCTATAATTGGGCAATCTGCTCTGCTCAAAGCACTCGTATCTGTATCTCCTTTCATTGCATGCTACCCAGTCGAATCTTTTGGAGTAGGAATTGGATGAAGTTGAGACTAAGCTCGGTGAGATCCAGGAATTTTTTTTTCTTCAGTTTTTCGAATGTTCCAGGAAAGTTCCATATATTTTGTAGGCTTTTGTGATTTAATTCAGTCCTTGTCGAATTTAAGAATAAGTTATTTCAGAATTTTTGTTTGCCACTACCGTTATAGTTATCTTTATGTTATATCTTTTTGGCTCATAACAATGATGACATGATATGTGGAAATTATACAATTTGATAGTGCTACTATTTTCATAACAGTGCGAAGCTGTTGGGCTAAAAGGTCGAGCTTAAACTGCAACGACCTAAGCACAGCCATTCCGTCCTGTGCGGCGCCGTTCAATCTGGGAAGCGAATTTGCTTCCTCCGTCCCTCTTCCGGACTTCCCACAACCCTCAATTTCTTTCACATGTTCTCGAGTTTGAGCAAATGTTTGATCCCACTCCTTCGCGGCCTCGACGGCCTGCACGACCTCGTCCATTTCCAACCTGCACGGATGGCTCTGCCTATCAACATCAAAAGACAACACAATGCGCTATGCAGTATAGGAATGTATCAACATTAAGATAGACATTGATTTTTAAGAAAATGATCAAAATTGACAGAGTTGGGCGTTCTTCGCAGTTGCATTTTCTCAAATCGTAACAATAATAAACGTAATTTCTCTAAAACATAAAACAATAATTAACAGAATAAGAATGATAATACCCTTGAATGTCCAGTGAATTTAAAGGTTTCTGAGAGTTTAGCGTTTTTGGATCGAGGTCATAAAAACAAAAACATCAAAAGATTTGGCAGTAGCTAGAGAAGTAATTGGGAGATGGAACCTGAAGCAGCTCGTGAACTTGGGGTCTGATCTACAAATACCCCAAAACTCAAATTGAAAAGAGAAAATAAAGAAAAAATTGATGCAGTTTTAGCGAGAGCGAGAGCGAGAGGAGCTCACCGTTGAAGAGGAGGATCGATCGAGCTTTCCCAGCGATCGAGGGTCTAGTAATTTGGGGCTTCCAGCCTGGAATAAAATCAATGGGAAAATTAGTGATTAAGAAATTTTGGGGGCCTGGGCTGCTCAACAGGGAAACTTTTGGGTCTACATGGGCCTAATCCCCTTGGGCCTATAGTTATCGTTAAAGTGTTACTAGATTATCACTTGCGGTGGAACTAAGCGACGAAAAATGAGAGGGAAAAGAGTGGAGGAAGAAGAAGAGGAAATATGGGAGAGGGAGAGCGAAGAGGGGAGTAAGGTGGGGAGGCAGGGAGGGGAGAGGAGAGGGTCTCTCAGTTCTCTATGATTCTCTTTTTTGAAGGACAGACAGATGGATAATGTATAAAAAGGAGTCACGAGAGAAACCTCACTTCGCTCGGTTTTGATATTGACTTCGGCTTTAATGAAGAAAAAATACTTTAACTAGTTGATTAACTAACTCATGATAAGTATGTTACCCCTTCTCTCTTCTGTTTATTTACTATTTTCAAATCTGATAATGTCACTTTTAGTGACAAATGAATGAAGTTTGACAACGAGGAGTCTGGTAATTTCACGAGTGAATCACGCTCTCTTCATAAATACACACCACATATATACCAAGAGAAAGTATGTGAGCAGAGCTGACGTGTGAGGATTTTTGCATATTGATACATATTGAGATTGCAAATCATTTCGTCTAGAGCTTTATAAAGGCAAATTATGTCTAACAATAGACTGTACAACATTTCAGTTCTTTTTCTTTGCTATGTAAATATTCATAACGCTTCTTGCTTTTCGTTAAATGCATTAACTTAGATTTCTTAAGCATACATCATGGTTATATTTGGCCAATTAGCTAGTAAAGTTTACACCACCACAACACACACAGAACATTTGTTGGGGAACTCCTCGAACTTTTAACATTTTTTCCTTTTTCACATATCTCGCGCTTACTTCTCTTAAACAGGGATGAGCTTCGGATGGTTAGGTGTAGTTTCGTTTTCAAAAATTTGATAGCATTGCACCACATCGATTGAGACCAGAAACCAAACCGAATTTTCAGTTCGATTTCGGTTGTATCTGTAACAGTCTCAGATTTCTAATTATCAGATTACACTAATTAATCCAAATCATTTTGTAATCTTTTCCGATCTAAAAGAAAATTTTAGCAGCATCTCCTCTAAAATCGGGAGTCTGCCCTGGTACATACATAGATTTTCGGTTCACATTGGCCTACTTAAAGATATCCAATACCATACTTCAAATTTTTCATAAGACATGTATATACATAGTACAAGAGAGTATACTTCTCGACAATCCAGACCAGCTCAAGACCATAATCATTCTGCCATCACTACGGTTGCTGAAATCCCAAGCAACAGAAACAACAGCACATAGTCGTCAATTGCATGAACAAGTAAAGGGGAAGAAAGCAAGAACACATGAATTTAACGAGGTTTGACAATTTCTGTTACACCCCGCTTCCAGACTACGTACTTAGTTGCGTATTCAGATTTTTCGATCGTATTTTTCGATTTACTTGTATTTGTTTTGTATTATGAATTATTTTTATGATCATTTTGTTTTGGATCCGGATTAGTGAACTCAGAGTCTGCCCTTCTCTGAACCGGGACCCGATCCTAGGATATTACTCGATTTGGTCTTTCTGGTCTTTAGATTTGACCGATTTCAGTTTTAAACATCGTTTTACAATATTTTAGATTTTCTATGAATTTCTGGAATTTTCCTGAATTAAATTGAAAATCTTCAAAATCGGTGTCGACCAGTGCCGCTGACCGATTCCCGGATTTTTAATTTACAAACCGATTGAAATTATTAGAAGGGCCTTTAGACATTATTTCTTAAAATCACATTTCCTATCTAAATACTTTTTCTGAGGATTTTATGAATTTATGAAAATTCCACCGGATTGGGTGTCGGCCAGTATCGCTGGTTGATTCCAGGATTTTTAGTTTGCAATCGGAGTTGAATTTCTAAATTCCGCTTTCACCTTACTTCTTAAAATCATATTTTCTTCTTTAATACATTTTCTAAGATTTTTCAGAATTTATCAAAATCTGGCCGACTCGGTGTAGACCGGTATCGGCGGTTGACTTCCAGATTTTTAATTTGAAAACGAGATTTTATTTCTGAAAATCGATTTTATTTTATTCCTCAGGATGACGTTTTCTACCTCTGGGTATTTTTGGGAATTTTTCTGGAACAGTCGATTTTTCGCGATCATATTATAATATTAATATTTTTCAAACCTTTTCTTTTCTTTCTTTCTTTTCCCTTCTTTTCTCCACCGACTCCAGCCCATACCTCGCCCACGTGGCGACATCACATCACCTCACCCTCCCCCATTTAATTCTCTCCCATCACCAATCCCTATCACTCTCTCCTTTTCTTTCTCCTTTTCTTTTCTTTCTTTTCCTTCCCTTCATCTCTCTTCTCTTCTCTTTTCCTTCTTCAAGGAGAGCTGAGGCCTCAACCGAACCACCCAACTCCGGCCACCACCTCCGGCCACCTCGACGCCGGCGAGGAAGCCCCGATCTCCAGCCATCTCTTTCCCTCTCTCTCCATTTCTTTTTCCTTTCTTTCTTTTTCTTTTCTTCCCATTTTTTCCTTCTCCATGATTCGGCCACGGCAACCACCATCACCGCCGACTCTTCCTCCATCCTCTGGCACCCCCGGCGGGGGTTGACCGCCGCCGGCGTGACGCCGGCGGCCTTGGGCTCGGCCAGGGGGCCTCCTGGCCCCCTGTGCTCTTGGGTGGAGGGGGCAGCAGCCCCCTCCTCCTTGGGGTGGCCGGCGCCACCCCAGTCCTGGGCACCGCCGGTGCTGTGCCGGCGGTCGTGGGCGGCCAGGGGGGCCAGGGTGGCCCCCCTGTGCGTGGTCTGAGGAGGGGGCAACAGCCCCCTCTTTCTTTCTCTGCTGAGGGGGCAACAGCCCCCTCTTTCCTTCCTCTCCTGGGGAGTGGCCGGCGCCACTCCCCTTGCCGGTGGCCGGCGCCGCCCGGCGCCGCCACCTGGCCGGCGGCCAGGCCGAGCGCCCCTAGAGGGGGCGTTGTGGGTGTGAGCGGGAGGGGCAACAGCTCCCCTTCTCTCTTTTTCCTCTCTCCTGGCATTTCTCTTTCTCTCTCCTGAATTCTCTCTACTCTCTCCTCTCTCTACAAACTCTCTCTCTCTCTCTCTCATATTTTCTCTCCCTGTTTCTCTTTCTAGATCTCCCTCCTTGTAAATTTGCTGACGCGGATCTTACCCCCGCGTGCAGGCGAACTCCTCAACGCGGCCTACGCGTTATTGTATCAACCCAACGCGGAGTCCAGGCCCGCGTCTGTCCCCCTCGTGTTAACACGACGCGGTGGATCTCACCCGCGTCAGTGTTCTCGTGCTAACGCGACGCGAAACCCACGACCGCGTCCGCGTTTTCCTCGTGTCCTGACTTGAACGCGGGTATCGAACCCCGCGTTTGTAACATCTTCACGACGCGACTCCCGCGTCTGCGACCCCTGCGTCTCACTTTCCAAACTCGCGTCTCCCTGTGCACTCTCTCCTTCCATATGCTTCTCTCTCTAAAGTTTCTCACTCTTTCTCTCTCCTCTTCACTCTCCCTCTAAATATTATATTATTATATTTTATGACGCGTGCGCGAGTTCCATGGATCTCAGAGTTTTCGACATTCCGGTAATTTAGGCGAGTGTTCTCGCTCTCGCCTCCATTTGGGTTTCCCCGTTTCGTCGGGTCGACATGTATTTTATTCCATGTTTTCATGTATTATGTATTGGGCTGCGTCCCTGTATCTGTGTATGGCCGAGTGTCAATGTCTGGACATGTATTGCTCTGTGACGAATGCTTGTATTAGGGTAGTTTAATTCTTGTACATATACCATGCCTGTGATGTATTTATTGCTTTATACCTTGGCCTCCGGTCACTCACTATCTCAAAAGGGAAGTGATTGGGACCGACAGGTCTATCCGTTCTTCAGCCTCCGGTCACTCACTATCTCGAAAGGGAAGTGATTGGGACCGTCAGGTTCTCAGCTCCGCCTCCGGGCCGTTCAGCCTCCGGTCACTATCTCGAAAGGGAAGTGATTGGGACCGACAGGTCTCTTCGTCCTGCAGCCTACGATCACTCACTATCTCGAAAGGGAAGTGATTGGGATCGTCAGGTCTCTCAGCCTCCGCCTGGTATCATGATAAGCATTCAGCGTTTTACCACTAGATTCGTCTAGGCGAGATGTTGCCGGATTTCCTACTCGCACTTTATGCCGAGTTGTCCCGGTAATCTTGCCAGACGCTCCAGTGTTAAATACTGTTTGCTGTCTGTACTCCAGCCTGCTTAGCTCCGCTTGGTTGTGCTCAGCTGCTATTCTATCACATGCCATGTATTTACTTGATATGTAACACTTGATATGCCGTTACTTCATACCTGTCATTAACATGTTACTATTTAACGCCTGTTTGTATGATCACCTGACACCAGACATGATACTACTTGGCAAGACCCCTGTTGTGACATGACTTGTTACCTACCATTTGTCATATTAATACTTGACCGTGATTATCACATTTACGGGGATCCTGTCCTGTTATCCTGTATTTTTATACAGTGACCTATACTCCTGTTATACATGTATTCATGTAATCCTGAACTCCTGATCATGTCTTACACATGCTATTCTCGTAAATTGATAATTACATATTAAATTGTAATAAGACAACTTGCACCCGGTTTGGGGGAAACTGATGGGCCCTGATTAATCATGTTTATGGTGGTCTTATCGAGTCACGCGTGGCCAAATACTTGAGGGATCACCTGGCGGCCACCAGGGATTCCGTGGGGTGTGCTGGCACCCTTACTCCTGATTATTCCTGCCGAGTATGCACACGCCCTAGGCCTATTTCTATGGGATTTGCGATACTCTATTCCTGTTCGGGCGACCATAAGTCCCGGTACCTAGCGGTACGTTCCGGCTCAGCACAGGATACTCCTGAACCGTTGTCCGGGCATGTACGGGGCCCATCCGAAACATGATTCATCGAACTACATCAGTTTCCAAATAACTTGCTATATAAGTTGTGGGTGGAAGTATGTGGAATGGGACACATACTGAAGCAGACGGCCCTAATTATAATAATGTGTCAGTATGAAATTGTTGTGTTGTTTTGTAATCCGACTTGTATGCGCTTGGATTACGGTGACATGTGATCAGGGTATATAAATGAGGGTTTCCTTGTTTGGATTATTCCTTCGATGTACTAGTCTCATGGAGCCGTGACCTAAGCTTGTGCGATCGGGTTACTCGTAATCGGCTTTATTCGATTTTATCAGTTTTTATCGGTTTTATGTTAGTTTAGGAGATATCTGGTGTTGTCCCATCCACTCTACTTTTCATCTCTTCACCTGCTCTTATCTTACCATACCATGAATACTTCCTACTTGATATCACTGGTTATATATCTACCTGCCTAGACCTGCTCATGCTCACGACACGGTTTTCAATGCATGATTATGATTCGGTTTTATCGATACACATGTGCTTAACCTTGCACGCCATCTGGCTTTTACCTCACCACTCGCCTGGGGAGTTCTGACTCCTCTGGATCCTCATGTCTAGGTCCTGAAGACTGGAGCATGTCAGAGCTTGGAACTTGTAGAATCCCAGTTGCTGGTCAGAGTGGCGCAGCGGTGGCATGGATCCCCAGCAGGCGGTCCAGAGCTCCATCCTTCCAGGCCCCCCTTGTTCGGCTCTAGAGTTTTCCTGTTATGACACTGAGCCTGTTTTTGTACTATTCATACTTGTACATTTCTCTGTATTCCCGCAATTGCGCAATATCAGTGATGTAATATTCATGTAATATTGGATCACCTCTGGTGATAACTTTGTAATTGTACTCGTGTTGGAATGTATAATGCACCACTTGCTTCCGTACTTTGATTCTTGCCTGTACTGATGCTTAGCGTATATACGTGAGGGTATTTCTGATCTGCGTATATGCGTTGCAGTAACGTCTCCGTACCCGCCGGATCGGGGCGTTACAGGATGGTATCAGAGCCTAGGTTCTCACATCCTCAGTACGTCCAGATAGCAAATTAATGGTAAAGAAATTTGCAACTGGAATACAAGAGTCCTGGTTATACATTCCAACTACAAGTGCAGAGTTATCTATTCTTTCTTGATCATTCTTCCTTTGATT
The DNA here is from genome assembly GCA_038442645.1 of Agave tequilana. Lineage (NCBI taxonomy): Eukaryota > Viridiplantae > Streptophyta > Magnoliopsida > Asparagales > Asparagaceae > Agave > Agave tequilana. Next base: position 93,824 of record JAVJIF010002135.1, read on the forward strand.
CCTAATCCCTGCCATCCTTCCCTGTTTTGATTTTTCGCAGCCCTCCCTTCTCTTCTTTCACTCTCTCTCTCTCTTTCTCCCTCTTGCTGGTTGGCCACGCTGGCGGCCAGAGCCATCGCTGGCGACCACTGGACGGAGAGGGGCGGCCAGTCCCCCCTCTCCCTTCTCTCTCTCAGATCTCTCTCTCTCTCTCTTCCCCCTCTCCTTCTCTCTCTCCCCTCCTTTCCCTCTTTTGGGGTGGCTGGCGGCCACCCCTGCCTGCGCCGGTCGCGACGGCCGGCTCAGCACCCTGCGCCTCCCTGGCTGCAGCCAGGGAGTGGCAGAGCCAGCCCAGGCTGCTGGCTTGGGCTGTGCATGGGCAAGGGACGGCAGCCCCCTACACACTCTCTCTATCTCTCTCTCTATCTCTCTTCTCTCTCTATCCGGACTCTCTCTCTCCCCCTAGCTTGCAGCCATAGCCATTTCTTTTGGGTTGTGATCCATCATCCTCATGGCCATCCTTTGTGATGCAAAACTAGTAATCCTGATCATTGTCTTGATCAATTTCTAGGGATGGAATTAGGCATGATGACTTGGCCATAATTTCTTGAATGAAGGTTTCTATGGAAAACCTTTTTTTCTCTGCATTTCTATGTTACAGGGAGTCATTGCAGCTATTTGCTAGGTCATGCAAAGCAGGGCTCTTTTGTATTTATCCTTGTGAAGGTAAAGGGTAATTACCATAATTTCCTAAACCTATATGAGGTTTCCTATTTCATCACCAATTAAAGTGTGACTACGGGTATGGTATCATGACATATCTAAAAGTACATATGGATGATGATTTTCTGATAAACTATCAAAATTATTTGATCACCATTGAGGTTTAAACAAATGGCCACGCCATCTCTGTTTCTTTCCTGGTTCCTTATTTTGTTCGTCTCCTCCTTTTGGAAAATGATTCACTTTTCTCTCTCTAGACCTCCTCTCTCATTCTCTCTCTAAACTCTATCTTTCTCTCTCTAAAATCTCCCTCTCTAACTCTCTCTCCCCTCTATCTCCTCTTTTCTTTCTCTCTCTAAAAATAATATATATGTGTGCGTGTGTGTATATTTTAATATAAGGATTGATAGTGTGCGCGTATTTCTGGTGTTCTGGGATTTCACGTCGTTTTTCGGTGATTTAGGCAAGTACATTTTTTGTATTGCTATATGCATTGCTATTACCATTATATGCCTAGTCATTGTCACTGTAACTTTTACTATATGATACACTGCTATATTTGCCACATGATACCTGACACCGGTACTTGCCATGCTATATTTGACCCGTGATATCCGACATTGTTATTTGTCATGCTTATCACTTGATATCGACACCGGTATTTGCCATGCTTTACTTATTACTTAATATCTAATATCGGTACTTGTCATGCTATATTTATTACTTGATATCTGATACCGCTACTTGCCATGCTATACTTATTACTTGATATCTGATATCGGTACTTGTCATGCTGTACTTATTACTTCATATCTGACACTGATACTTGTCGTGCTATACTTATCGCCTGCTATCTGACACCTGATATGATAACACTTGATACTTGACATGCTATCACCGGTACTGGTACACTTGACCTGATATTGCAGCACCTGTATTATATTGCACATTCATGACTATTACTTTTACGGAGACTTGGCATGATTATTATACTTTTACTAGATATTTGGTACTCCTGAACTCCTCTACTCCTGAACTCTTGTACTCCTGAACTCCTGTATTTCTGAACCCCTGAAAAAGGGTGACTCCTGATATTATACTCCTGTTAATTCTCATGGTTGGATAATCATGGTTATACTGTACACTTGTGGATATTATCTTTGGGCTATTCATATATGTATAATAAGAATACTCAACTTACATTGGGGTTGGGGAAACTGATGGAAGCCGGTATGATGTCATATTTATAATGGTAATATTTCTGAAGTGTCTTGTGAGGCGCGCAATGATAAGTCTCCGGAAGCAGTAACCTGAATCTGAAGTGTCGTGTGGGGCGCGTAATGACAAGTCCTAAGAAGCAGTGGTCTGTACTCCTGAGCTAGTCCCGGGCAGAGACGGACCCACTATGAATATGAGCCATCAGATTTATCAGTTTTCAAATAATAACTCATCTTATTCATAAGTGGATGTATGTGTGCCGGTAGCACATAAAAAAGTATATGAATCGGATGAATTACATAAAACAACCAAACAATAATAATGTTAGGAACGTGTGATATTTGGTCTCTCTTTTGTTCGGATCCTGGAACTCACATATCAGACCCGGGTAAGTTTCACTGAGTGCGAACTCTAGTATGGAATATCGGTGATGTGAGGCGCTGGTAGGGAGGCGATTGAAATATCAAACGATGTCGGTTATTATTATCGGATAAATTAAAATGCTATTACCTCTATATTTCGGTTATAGTGTTATGTTCTGAGTTGACACCTGCCTTATGACATATGATTTATGTGACACACTATAGTTCTTACTCTTAGGGCAACTTAAGCTGTATAAACTCATACGATGGTGACATGAGATAAGTGGTATATAGATGAGGGTTTCCTTATTTAGATTATCCCCTTGACGTATCCGTCCCGTGAACGCATTATCTGAGCTTATACAACTAGTTTTGTATACTTATATTTATCGCATGTTTATATGTACCTATGCTCTTCATGCTGCCTTTCATGCATGTTTCAGTTTAAGAGTCATCGATATATATGATTTACTGTCGTTTCTTTAATTCCCCTTATGTTATTTGTTATTACTTGTACCTGCATACCTGAATCACATCACTTGATCATGTACACGTATATCTATTATGCACGCCATCTGACTTCATTATGTGTACTCGCAGGGTTGCGTCTGACAACCCTGGATTCACATGTCAGATCCTAGAGTCTAGACCGTGGCGGCTTTACTGTAGCTGATCAGAGTGGCGCAGCAGAAGCGTGGATTGGCAGTTGCCTATAAGGACTCTCCTCCTTCCAGCCCCTCCTTGATCGACTTGCGAGATTCTCGTGTTACTACTCGTGAGTACTTTCCCGTTTTTCATAGCGTACATCCTACTTTTGTGCTACTTAGTGATTATATATTTTTGAGATATTATATCATGCCTTGTGATAATGGTGTACTGGTGTTATTATTGCTGGATTGTGTGTTAACACTGTGCTTTCGTACTCTGATTCTTGCATGTACTGATGCTTAGCATATATACGTGTGGGTATTTCAACCTGCGTATATACGTCGCAGTAACGTCTCCCTACCCGCGAGATCAGGGCGTTATAGGAACTTTGAAAGTGCATGGCACAAGAGGGACTCTTGGAGAAGGTATTCTCAAGGTGTCCAGTGGTTCATTGATAGTTCTGAAGGGCACTCAACGCAATAACTTGTACTACTTGAAGGGTGGTTTAGTTACAGAAAATTTGACAGTTTCAAAATATTTGAAAGATGACTCTACTTGATTATAGCAGATGAGACTCAGACAAGTTGGTTTAAACTCTTTGGAAGCGTTTGCAAATCATGGATTATTGGAAGGTTCATCTACCTGCAAATTGAAAATTGGTAGACATGATGTTCTGGATAATAAGACGAAGGTAAAATTGGCACCTTAACACACTGCTCAGAAGGTCTCTTGATTATATTTACATTAATGTTTGGGGTCCTTCCAAAATCGCACTTGGGGGTCAACAATACTTTGTCTGGTATACCCTATGAGACAGAGATTTGATGTCTTAAATGTGATGGTGAAGTAGAAGAATATGATGGAGAAACAAACTGGTAGGAAGATCTGGGCACTCCAAAATTGATAACGTTGGAGAGTACAATGATCAATTCCTACAATTTGGACAGAACAATGGGATTGTATTCACTTCAAAATTGATAAACATGGGGTAGCTAAAGAGATGAACCATTCTTTACTGGAGAAGGTCTAGTGTTTGTTATCTAATGCACAATTAGACAAGTTTATATAGGCCGAGCCTTTGGAATATGCTAGCCATTTCATAAATAGACTACCGTCGACTGCAATTGGAGGTAAAACTCTGTTGAATATTTGATCGGGTGGAGCTGCTGTAACCCCCTGATCCCTGGTGTACGTATCAAAGTATCAGTACTCAATACGACGTACAAAATTGACTTGACCTCCTTTGTAGTCCGATTGAGCTGATTTCAGTTTCAAATATCATTTTCTAATATTTTAGAGTTTTCAAGATTTTTTAAAATTTTTTTGGATTATTTTGGAAAATCTCCGTAATCGATATCGATCAAGACTGCTAATCTGCTTTACGATTTTTATTTCACAAACGGAGTTATATTTTGAGAATTCGCTTTCACCTTGTGTCTTAGAATCGTATTATCTATGTTAGGGTATTTTTGAGAATTTTTCTGAATTTATCAAAAATCGGGTCAAACCAGTGTCGCCCAATACCGGCGAACTCTTCCAGGATTTTTAAGTTGCAAAGCGGATTAAATTTCTTCAAACCGATACTCTTCATTGCATAAATTCTGTTTTCTGTATACCTTGCAGACATCATTTCTGTCTATGTACAACACCGTATTATGTTTATATTGCATATGCCCATATGCATGTTCACTTCTATCACGTCACCACTAGCATGTTCATTTCTATCACGTCACCACTAGCATGTTCATTTCTATCACGTCACCACTAGACAACATTATTTATTATCTGATAACTGGATATGACTATAAACATGACCCGATGATAACCAGGTAGGTAGTGATGGTATTAAAAGATGACATGTTTCTATCTTCCTACTGCTTATGATATGCTTATTATATGGTATCACTAGTACATTAACATGTATAAATTATTATCGTGCTTGTAGTACTATATACATATTACTACCTCCTTCATTTTACCACTCACTAGGTCGCTTTCTGACGACCCTGGGTTTGCATGCCTAGGTTGGAGACCCGAGTTAGCGTATCGGCTGATAGTCCATTGAGTTCACATAGGAGACTCATCATCGAGCTCATTCATAGGTATCTTTGTGATTTATTGTTATCTTATTTACCTATTTTCCTATCTGTTATGATCACTAACCTCTTTCTGCAGGTATTCTTGTACTTATTTCCTGCTGGAACTCCTATGTATATGGAGATTATGTCATGTACTGAGGCTTAACGTACGCGTGAGGTTGTTTTCACCTCGTGTATGTATGTCGTCATAACGTCCCGGTACCTGCGGGATCGGGGCGTTATAGCTGCTTAGGACTATGATTTGTTGCGGGTCTTTGAATGTCCGACCTACTTTAGTGCCAAGATGACAAGATAAATCCGCGAGCAAAAAAATTTGTATTTTTAGGTATCAAGAGGAATATGAAGGCTACAAGCTATGAGACCTCAAAATAAAAAGACTGTTGAAAACCATGTCATGGTTAAATGAGACTTCATTGTTGAAGTCTATCATCTCTCAGCAGATGAAGAGGTTAAAACGAAGGATGTATCGCAACAGGTGGAGGTCGATGCTATTCCACCCCCTCCATTTGGTTCAGTATAGTCGGGATCTCACCGAATATGACACCGGGTGAAGATCTTATAGCCATGATGGATACTGAACAAGCTGACCTAGTTGCAGCGAAAGGAACCAAGTTTACTCAACGGAAGTGGGTAAAAAATGTGAATCTCAAATTGGTGAGGTAGACAGGCTCAAATTGAAGGTTGTTGTTCTCTATGACAACAGTAGTAAAGAGGTTCACATGACTCAGCTGGTTGGGTTCATTCCCGCGTATTCGATTTCAGTTGCGTGAGCTCATGGAGCTCCTTTGGATGAACTACGGATGACTTGATCCCTTGGGTAAGGGTACGTACGCAACCAAATTGGTGCATCCCGATGGAGTCGACATGGTGCTCTGTTATGTTCGGCTCAGATTTGAGAAATCTTCACCAACATCGATAATTATGGGAAGAGAATGTAAATCTTAACGGTGGAGCTTTTTGTTTTAACTCGTTGGTGTTCGTACAGAGCTTCCATGAAGTGTGAATGAAGAAACAGTGCATACACTCTGATACATGTCAACAGGTGAACATAGCTGTTGATAGCTTTGAGCTTAGGCCTACGACAACGTTTTCTAGAGAATAATGTTCGTCTCAAGCGGCTGTCAACAACGTTTTATCTCTAGACGAGTCCAAATGTGTTTCAGAGTTCATTTGATCCGAATTCAAAGTATCTGATTTTCTTTCTTCATGGACTCTGTGGTTATATAAAGAGAGGTATTGTCCCTATTGATTATATCCTGTTTGATTGATTAATAAGATCTCTCTCCCCTT